>RJWJ010022757.1:0-26514 GCA_004363605.1 Indri indri | reverse complement strand
TTTTTTTTTTTTTTTTTTTTTTTTTTTTTTTTTTTTTTTTTTTTTTTTTTTTTTTTTTTTTTTTTTTTTTTTTTTTTTTTTTTTTTTTTTTTTTTTTTTTTTTTTTTTTTTTTTTTTTTTTTTTTTTTTTTTTTTTTTTTTTTTTTTTTTTTTTTTTTTTTTTTTTTTTTTTTTGAGACAGAGTCTCACTCTTTTTGCCCAGGCTAGAGTGAGTGCCGTGGCGTCAGCCTAGCTCACAGCAACCTCAAACTCCTGGGCTCAAGTGATCCTTCTGCCTCAGTCTCCCAAGTAGCTGGGACTACAGGCATGCGCCACCATGCCCGGCTAATTTTTTCTATATATTTTTAGTTGTCTGATTCATTTCTTTCTATTTTTAGTAGAGATGGGGTCTCGATCTTGCTCTTGCTCAGGCTGGTTTCGAACACCTGAGCTCAAACAATCCGCCCACCTCGGCCTCCCAGAGAGCTAGGATTACAGGCGTGAGCGACCGCGCCCGGCCTATGGGTTGCTTTTTTACTCTGTTGATAGTGTCTTTTGATGCCCTCATTTTTTTCATGAAATCTAATTTGTCTATTTTTTAATCTAGAAATGTTTAGTGCATCTTAATTGATAGTCTCACCAATCATTTTCCAATGGGGAAATGTTAGTTCCCCAAGAAAAACTAGGATAGTGTTATAAGAAGAAGGGGCAATGGACGTGGGACAGCAAAGGCAACAAATTGTCCTTTAGAACAGCAGTCCCCAACCTTTTTGGCACCAGGGACCAGTTTCATGGAAGACAATTTTTCCATGGACAGGGTGGGGGGGATGGTTTGGGGATGATTCAAGCACATTACATTCATTGTGCAATCAAATGTCTCTGCTAATGATAATCTGTATTTGCAGCTGCTCCCCAGTGCTAGCATCACCACCTCAGCTCCACCGCAGATCTTCAGGCATTAGACTCTCATAAGGAGCATGCAACCTAGATCCCTTGCATGTCCAGTTTATAATAGGGTTCATGCTCCTAGGAGAATCTAATGCTGCCGCTGATCTGACAGGAGGTGGAGCTTATGTGGTGATGCAAGCCATGGGGAGCAGCTGTAAATGCAGGTGAAGCTTGGCTTGCTTGCCTGTGGCTCACCTCTTGCTATGGGGCTAGGTTCCTAACAGGCCACAGACCATTACCAGTGGGGTTGAGGACCACAGCTTTAGAAGCTAGATTTTTGCTAGGATGCTCATTACTTCATTTATTTATAGTACCAAAAAGTTATGAGTGTTCAATATTAACTAAATGGTTAAATAAAATTTAGCACATTTAAGATGGTCTATGATGCAGCCATTAGAATCATATTTTGAATTAATATTTAAAGATGAAAAAACTCATTATGGAAAAATAGAATAAAACCTGTGTAGAGTCTATGAATCAAATTTAGTTTAAAAATTATTGCCTGGCACAATGGCTCAAGCCTATAGTTCTGGCACTTTGGGAGGCCAAGGCAGGAGGATCACTTGAGGCCAGGAGCTCAAGACCAGACTGAGCAGAAGAGTGAGACCTCATCTCTATGAAAAATAGAAAAATTAGCTGGGCATGGTGGTGTGCTCCTGTAGTCCCAGCTATCGGGGAGGCTGAGGCAGGAAGATCGCTTGAGCCCAGGAGTTTGAGGTTACCTTGAGCTATGATGATGCCACTGCATTCTAGCCCAGGTTATAGAGTGAGACCTTGTCTCAAGAACACAAAAATTATTTAGTTTGAAATTTTTATTTCTACATATAACCAACACCTGAAAGAAATGCACCAAAATGTGACTAATAGAATAATAAAATGTGTGCGAATACACACACACACACACACACACACACACACACATACACATATATGTTGTAGTGAGTTGAAAGACGACCCCTAAAAAGATATATCCATGTCCTAATACCTGAGCTCCTGAATTTGACCTTATTTGGGACAGGTATTTTTGTATATGTAGTTAAGTTAATGATCTTGAGATCATCCTAGATTATCAGGATGGGTCCTAAATTTAATGATCCTTATAAGAGACAGAAGAGAAGACATGCATACAGAGAAGGCCATGGCTAATGTACGGATAAGGCAAAAAGGGAAGGTGGAGAAAGCCTAGTGTAGCCATTTTGACAGATTCCAGACCCTAACCTCCCTGAACAAGGAAGCGCCAGCAAGTTGCTGGCCAGGGACCAGCAGAGGATGCATGAATTACTAAGCTAGATGCCTTACAAACTGTTTGCACTTGCCTTTCTGTGACAACAGTTTATGAATAACTGTTACGGCCTTACCTCAAGGCAGTGCTGGTTACAAATGGCTGTTTCCTAACGGGGATTTTTGGACACATAAACACATTACCATTGTCCCTAAGGTGTCCCCCTCCTGCTTGGGAAAGGACTTCTAGTCTATGGAGCAGGATCTGCTATGTGTCTCTCTTAATAAACTTTCTGTCACCAGTTGGCTTGCTCTCGAATTCATTCCCAGGTGAAGCCAACAACCCACTTGGCAGTTCAAGGGGCCGCCCTCCCTTCACTGGGACACTCCCTGAGTCACGGGCATGTGAAGATGGAGGCAGAGATGGGAGTGATGCAGCCACAAGCCAAGGAACCCCTGGAGTCACCAGAAGCTGGAAGAGGCGAGAAACAATTCACTGCTAGAACCTCTGGAGGGAGAACAGCCCTGTTTGCCCTCCCTTGCTGCCAGAGGATAAATTTGTATTAAGTCACCCAGTTTGTGGTAATTTTGTTATAGCATCCCTAGGAAACTAATGTGAACACAAATAAACAACAGTCTTTCTATGTAGCTTATACAGTATGCATTTTCCCAAATTTTCCATATTTTTCCACAATATATTGTTTTAAAAGTTGGGTATAAGGAAGGTTAGCAAATTTAATATCAGACAAAAGCAAAGTTCAGCAAAAAATTCAAGGGGCCTGAATTCTCATATGGCCATTCCCCAGAAGAAGCCAGCCACTGTGACTGCTGCCTTGTGCTGTCTTCCCGTCCCTCACTTTCCGTCTCCGTTCCTGTTTCTCGCTCCTTCCCAGCTCCCGGCTTCGCTCGGTTTGGCGTGGGGTCGGCCTCGGCCGGGGAGCTGGTTGGGAGTTGGGTCTCGCTCCTTCTGTGGCCGCCGTGGCTGCCGCCCTGCCGACCCCAGCACCCCGCATCCCGATTCCCACCTCTCTGGGACCGGGAATCGCGCATTTACGAAGACGGGTGATCGCCGCCTGTTCCAGAGCCGGGAGCGCACACGGAGGGATTAAGGAGTGACACCCGACGGTAACACGCCTGCACCACCTCGTGGATCCCGATCTAGCGGCAGGCTGTGATTGTTTTTTATCTCCAGGGGCTAAGGAGTAGAGTGACTACCTTTTGTTGGTGGGGTGGGCGTGGTGGAACGGCCCGTCAGGGAAAATACAGGCCACCTTATTTTTGGAAACCTGGAAATGGAGAGTGGACCCCCGTGTCCTCGGTATTCTCTTTGCCCAGTCTCCCAGGTCCGCCAACAAAGCAGGCGACGTCTAACTGGGCGGACGCTGGAGAGGCCGTAGCTCCCTCGGGAGACCTCGCCAGACGGAAGCCCCCCTCCCAACTAGCCTTCAGCGTCGCCAGTGGGTTTGCGCCAGAGCCGCCAGGCCACCACCAGGTGGCACTAAAGTGCAGCGGAGACCCGGGGGATTCGGATGATGCAGCCTCAGGCTAGAGATGGTGGGACGCGAGAGTCAGATGTGGCGTGGGTCTCTGCGAAGGGGGCTGGCCCTTTGTCCACCCCACCCCTTCCTGGGGTTCGAAACCGCCCTGAAGGGGGTATAAATGCTCCAAGTTAGGGTCGTGAGGTTCGAAAGTGGACATTTTCCAGGGAGAACAGGAAAACAGTACACCTTGCAGAAGTCAGCCCACAGCAGCCTGGTGAGGGATTAAGGCTGTACAAGGACTAGAAGAAGAGTTGGGACAGCTCTGTGTTTCCTCAGATCCCAGAATTGCTCACAGAGTATACAAAGGTTTCCCTTTGCCCAAAAGGGGCACAGAGATGGCTGGGAGAAGTGGAAGTGGCCTTGAGGTCCGGTCCAGAAGTGCATTTGTGCAAAAACTATGAAACGTGGGAAACAGGCCACTAAGCTAGTGTCTGCGAAGTCTGTGACAGGTTACAAAGGCCTGGGAGGGAAAGATGAGATGCCAAAGTGGACAGGTGATGACCTCAGAATATTCAGATGACCTTCCCTTAATGCTACAAAGGTGCCCCATGACTAGATGCAACCTCCAGAGAGAAGGTGGGAAGAGGGAAACACTAATTGGGAAAATCCAGGAAAAAAAAGTGACCGAGTTTACCTGTAAGTGACCAATATTATTAAATATGTGTGTGTGGTTGGTGTTTTTTTTTTTTTTTTCAAATGGGTACTTAAAATAGATGTAAAGTGTGTAATAGAAAATAAATTACATTTTCTAACCAAACCTGAATCTGTGGACTGTGAAATGCATATCAGCTGCAAATACTCATAAAAATTGATTGCATATAAGAAACCTTAATAAATTCCAACAAGCAGAAATCATACAGAGCAGCAGTCCCCAACTTTTTTGGCACCAGGGACCAGTTTCATGGAAGACAATTTTTCCATGGGAATGGGGGGTGGTGGGTGGAGCTCTGCAGCCCGGTTCCTAACAGGCTGCAGATGGTTACTGGTCCATGGCCCCAGGGGTTGGGGACTGCAGATATAGACCACATTCTCTAGCCACATTGTAACCAGTGAATATGTCAAAACGAAATAAGAAAACCTAGCCACGTGAAAATAAAAAAGAGAAAATTATCCAATAGCACTGGAGTCATAGAGAAATTAAAATTATCGTATCAAATTCTGTAGAGAAAGAGTGAATAAAAGCACAACATATCAAGTCTGAGATACATGGACAAAACTGTGTTTTCAGATATAATTTCATAGCTTTAAATGTTTTTGTAAGCTGAGAGAGAGCACTAATAAACTGAATATTCCACTTAGAATTTTAGAAAAACAATAAAGTCTTAAGAAAGGAGTAAAGACATAACTATGGAAATAAATAGAAAAAAGGGCTGGGCACTGTGGCTCACACCTGTAATCCTAGCAGTCTGAGAGGACAGGGTGGGAGGATCACTTGAATTCAGGGAACCAGCCTGACCAAGAGCCGGGGTGTGGTGGCAAGAGCCCCAGATACTGGGGAGGCTGAGGCAGGAGGGTGGCTTGAGCCCAGGAGTTTGAGGTTGCTGTGAGCTATGATGACGCCACTGCACTCTATCTGGGGCGACTGAGTGAGACTATGTCTCAATAAACAAACAAAAAAACAAACCAAAACGACAAAAAGTTATTTTTTAAAAACTAAAAGACAAATTTCAGGCCAGGTTCAGTGGCTCAAGCCTGTAATCCTAGCACTTTGGGTGGCTGAGTTGGAAGGATGCTTGAAGGCATGAGTTCGAGACCAGCCTGAGCAAGAGCAAGACACCATCTCCACTAAAAATAGAAAAATTAGCCAGGTGTCATGGTGTGCCTGTAGGCTCAGATGCTCAGGAGGCTGAGGCAGGAGAATTGCTTGAGCCCAGGAGTTTGAGGTTGCAGTGAACTGTGATGATGCTACTGCACTCTAGCTCTGGGCAAGAGTGTGAGAGACTCTGTCTCAAACATACATATATACGTACATACATAAATAAATAACAGATTTCACTAGGAGAAAATGAAAAATACAAACCTCTTACCTACCTTGTCCTCCAGAAAGCACTTAGCTAGTCTGTCTCAGCATAGGGCCTTTCCTCCCTCCACTTTGCCCACCGTATCCCTTTATGGAGAGTCACAATACACCCTTGCTAATAGGTTAGAGCTCACTCCCACTAGACTTAAAGGTAACCATTAAAATCCTGCAGATTCCACACCTGCCTAGCCTAGATAAGACAGGGAACTGTCCTCCTTGAAGATGACAGCACGACAAAATTGGCACAAGGATGAAGTGAGTTCCTATAACCGATTGAAATGTGCTTGTGTGTGTGTGCATGTGTGTGTATATGTATGTGTATGCACAAGTGGGTGTGTTGTGTTCTTTCAGTCCTAGAATGACACTAAATTGTTCAATTCAGTGTCATCCAATCCCAACGCAGACGCACATTTTTACATGTTTAACAACCAGTGATGAACGTACATTATAAACCAGGCATTTTTATTAATTCCAACTATGCAACTGACATTAAAAAAAAGAAAAGGCTCCCAGAAAGGGCCTAACCTAATTTCCTTGTGTACTTGCATGAATCATTTGTAATTAACTGAGCACCATATGCCAGGAACTCAGTGCCAAACAATCATTCTCCCATTTGACCTCTTATCATGAGGGAGGTACTGTTTTTATTGCCACTTGTTAGCTAGGGCTTACCGACGGGTTAAAGTGACTTGCCCAGCAACACACAGCTTGCCCAATGCTGAGTCAGGAGTATAAATGAAGTTTGCATAGCTCCAAAGATACTGGTATTCTCATTGTGTTATAATTTCCCATGCTTTAAAAATTATTTTTTCTCCATTCTTGTATGCATACAAAAAATAACATGCATTACTACACTGGTCTTTTTTTGGCCCTAGGTATGACCTGAAGCAGGAGGCCCAGCATAGCCCCAGAGCGTGGGACACCATGTTGTGGTATGACTGCCACAAGGTGGCAGCAGAATCTGAAAGTTTTTCATTGAAAGTTCCCCCCCCTCCCCCCCCCACCCCATCCCCTTACTTGCCTTTCCCGAATCTGCACAGGCAGGGGAGGTCTCCTTGTTCTCCAAGTCCTTTGGTCTCTGGTCTGCTTTCCATCATTCCGCTCCACTGCCTCCCACAAAACGAGCAACACAACACTGGCTTGCATTAAAACACCACTGCTGCTAATCCACAGCGAATCTTCTGTGCTTGAGTCCTACTCAAGATACAAACTATAGAAAGCAACTGCTCTGGATAATGAATGTATAGAAATTTAGTTATTTTGTTTCTCCAAGTGTTTATTTTGATTTATGAATAATATAAAGGTTCCCTGAGTTGCCACTTCATCACTTTCCCCCAAATTTTGGCATCTAGTTTTAAGCAAAATCTAGCAAAACCCCCGGACCCCTTAGAACTAGCTAAATCTGAGGCCTGGGAAGCCATCCCAAAGGTGAGAAGACTAAAATTCCTAAAACTGCCTTGGCATTGCTGAGTAGACCTGGCTCTGTCTGCCTACAATTATCATCAGTTCCTCTGAGATTTGGCATGAATTTGCCATGGTTTGTGCCTTTTGTTTTTTTGTTTTCCTGGTATTTTATAGGGAAGTTAAAAGAGGCTGCATTAGGGACTGTAGCTGATATCTGATATTAGCTATCAGCTATCAGATAGCTGATAAGGCACGTAGCCAGAACACCCTTTCAAAACACAGCTGGGCTGAACGTTTGGCAGTCCTGCAGAACAGCCAGATATTGAATTTGAAGGTTCCTGGAGTTGGCACTGGGGCAGTGGCATCTTCCCCTCTCCTCCCCTCTCATCCCCACCATGCTCACTTCTCACTATCTTCAGGAAGGCCAGGGAGGTCTGCCTAGATGTAAGCATCTGTGGTGCTGGAAGAGACTCTCAGGCCTATAGCCCCAGGAGGAAAAAAGAAGGGTTATCCAGACTAGTTCAAAAATAATTCTGCTGGGCGGCTGTCATCCCAGCAACTCCAGAGGCTGAGTTGGGAGGATCGCTTGAGCCCAGGAGTTCAAGGCTGCAGTGAGCTATGATAGCACCACTGTACTCCAGCTTGGGCAAACAAGAGTGAGATTCCCTCTAAAAAAAACCAATTCTGCCCTCTTCCTTTATGTTCAGTCGCAGTGGAGGGTAAACTCAGCTGCATGATTCTCCTGTGGCCCCGTCTCTTCCATGAGGCTCTTACCGACCAGAGCCCCTTCAGGTCAAGGCTCGTGACCATGATGCTGTTCTTCAGTGGGTGAGGCCCCCTACCCCGAAAGGTCCTGGTTGTCACTGCAGCCTCCCTCTTATGAGGTCTCAGACAAACATCTGGGAAGTTCTGTTCTTGCAGTGTGGGCTGGGCAGAGAAGGAGTGACCTGCCTTAGCACCTGGAGACCTAGCACGGAAGGTCGGGGGCCACCATTGTGGCCACTCCTCCCACCTCCATCCTCTCCCCAGAGCCAGTTGTTCTAGCTCCTGACAGGCCTCCAGGGGTTTTCCCCCTTCTCTGTACTCGGCAGCTGAGGGAAATGACCTCAGAATGTTACATTTCTGTAATAGCCCACAGGAGCTTGGGGTATCTCAGCCCACTCCGGATCTCTTGCAGGGGGGAGCCGAGCTCAGTTATATCCCTCCTCGGGTATAACAGTCGCCCCCTTGGGCAAGAAAGCTAGCCACGAGCATGGAGAAGTATGAGCAAAGTCAGGAGTGAGCAGAAAACCACAGGGAGGAGAGGGGACAGCTGTGGAAAAATCTAGATATTGCAATTGGATATTCGATAGTTCAAAACATTTTTAATTTGGATTTTCAAGGGTGGATTAATTAATAAGGGAAGAGGAGAAAAGTACAGCTGGGTAGGTGAAATTCACTCTGGGGGTGGGCCTGGCAATCTCTGTTTTAACAAGCCCTCCTGGTGCTTCCTGACACATGTGCAAGCTTGAGAACCCCTGGTTTAGGGCCCACCTGTCACCTGAGTTTAACCACTGCATGCATCTCTTCTGGGGGGTTTTGTCACCTGTGGAGAAAAATGGAAATACCTCAGGAAAACATTTTTCTTGGTTCTTCTCGTAGTTGTTTAGAGGTGGGGTCCTGCTATGTTTCCCAGGCTGGTCTAGAACTCCTGCCCTCAAGTGATCCTCCCGCCTCAGCCTCCCCAGTAGCTGGGATTATGGGCATGAGTCATGGGGCACAGCTTCTTTTTGTTTTGATGGAGCATGTTCTTAGTAGATTCCTGAGAAAATATGCATGGGAAGTACATTTATGAGATCTGAACATATCTTTATTCTATATTCCTCCTTGATGAATATAACAAGGTATGGAATTCTAGGTTGAAAATAATGTTTCTTCAGAGTTGTAAAGGAAAACATTCCTTTCTTGCCTTGTAGCTCACAACTGAGAAATCTGATGCCATTCTAATTCCTGGACTTTTATAGGTGACTTGTATGTTCTTCTCTGGAACTTTTAGAATCTTTTCTTAATCTGCAGTATTTTGAAATTTTACTAGGGTGGATCTTGGTGTCGGTTTTTTCCCCCCATTAATGGTGCTGCATACTTGATGGGCTCCTTAAATCTAGGGATGAGTGTGTGATGGTTATTTTTAGGTGTCAACTTGACTGGATTAAGGACTACCTACACAGCTGGTAAAGCATTATTCCTGGGTATGTCTGTGAGAGTGTTTCTGGAAAAGATTGGCACGAGTCAGAGAACTGAATAAGGAAGATCCCACCTCACCTAATGTGTGTGGGCACCATCCACTCGGCGAAGGACCCAGATAGAACAAAAAGGCAGAGGAAAGGCAAATTTGCTCTCTCTTTCTCTTCTAGAGCTGTGACGCCCCTCTTCTTTCACCCTTGGATGTAAGAATTCCAGGTTCCTTGGCTTTTAGACTCCGGGACTTACACCAGTGGTCCTCCCTAGGCTCTCAGGCCTTGGCTTCAAACTGAGAGTTACCCTGCTTCTGAGGCCTTCAGGCTTGGACTGAGCCAGGATCCTGGTTTCCCTGGTTTGCCAGCTTGCAGTCACATGGCCTACCATGTGACTTCTCAGCCTGCAAAATTGCATGAGCCAATTCCCCTAATAAATTTCTCATCTATCTATCTATGTATCTATGTATAACACCTATGTATCTACCTATCTCCTATTGGTTCTGTCTCTCTGAAGAACCCTGATCTAATATACCATGTCTTTTAGTTTTGTTAAATTTTCTTTTCTTCTGCTTTTTAACAAACAATTTCCTCCTCCTCATTTTCTCTATTCCCTTCCTGCACTCTCATTATTTGGATATTGGACTTTCTGAACGAATATTCTGAGTCTCTTTTATTTTCTCTTATTTTCTGTCTTCTTGTTCTGCTTTCTGGAACATTTCCTCAATTTTATCTTTCAACTCTTGTATGAAATTTTACTACTAGTTATATTTTAAACCAGAAGCTCTTTTTCTGTTGTTCTTACAAACATTTATTTTCCTCCAAATTTATTGTATTTTTCTGTAATGATGTGAAAAGTCTTCACTTCCCTTTTTCCAAGTGTTGAGGTTCAAAAAACCAGGTCTTAACCATAGACTAATCCTCCTCTCTTTAATGTCTTGTATGTTAATTTAGTTTCCTATGTAAGTATTTATATTAGTTTTCCTTAGGGATGTGTATATATATATTTAAATCCCTAAGGAAAACAAATATATATATGTGTATATAAATATATATGTATACAAATATACATATGTATACATATATTCCTACACATACATATATACAAGCTTTTTAGCCTCATCTTACCACTTGACAATACAACTTTAAATATGTTTTACACAGCTGTTCCTTGCTCAAGGTCATTTGCAAGAGCAAGTTGGTTTCTGAAGAAATCTTGTTTAGTGGATGAAGGATTCATTGAGGGATTCTCATTAGTTTTTTCTGTATTCTGATCCACTGGACCTGGAAATGGGAAAGCTTTGACGTCACCACCAGCCCCAAGGGCCACAGAAATCTTCACCAGTTGCGTTCCCGTTTTTCTTTTTAAAGAACTTGTGGAAGGAGCTGCGAAAGCCCCTTTCTGGTTTTGCTGGGATTTTGATCGCCGAAAGATGTTTGTTCACTTTCTCTTTCTTCCTCTGGACAGAATCTGGTGGTGTCTTCTAAATGCATCTCTTCCAAATAGGTCTGATTTTCCCCTTTGGGACCTCCGTTGGGGGAAGAAGATCAAGGCGCAACGCGGGGCGGGGGCGGGCGGCAGCAGGGCGGTGCGGCTGCCCTGGTGCCCTTTCTCAGGCCCAGGCTTTTCCATTTAAAACCAAATTCTTGGCGGGGTGCAGTGGCTCATGCCTGTAATCCTAGCACTCTGGGAGACCGAGACAGGAGGATAGCTTGAGCTCAGGAGTTTGAGACCACCCTGAGCAAGAGCGAGACCCCTGTCTTTACAAAAAATACAAAAGTTAGCCCGGCGTGGTGGTGTGCACCTGTAGTCCCAGCTACTCAGGAGGCTGAGGCAGGAGGGTGCTTGAGCCCAGGAGTTTGAGGTTGCTGTGAGCTATGACGACGTCACTGCCCTCCAGCTGGGGCAACAGAGCAAGACTGTGTCTCAAAAAAAAAAAAAAAAAAAGAAAGAAAGAAAGAAAGAAAGAAAGAAAGAAAGAAACCCAACAAATTCTCATAGGAACTGACAAACAGGTCCTGAAATTCATATGGAGACTCAAGAGTCCCGGAAGAATAGACAAAACAACCTTGAGAAGAGAAACAAAGTTGAAGAATTTGCCTTTTCCAATTTCAGAACTTACTACAAAGCAACAGTAATCAACACAGTGTGGTACTAGAATAACATAGGCATACAGATCAATGGAATAGAATTGAGAGGCCAGAAAAAACCCTATGCATCAGTGGTCATTTGATTTCCACAAGAATGTCATGGAGGAAAGAATAGTCTTTTCAACAAATGGTGCTGAGACAGTCATGTGCAAAAGAATAAATTTTTTTCATTCTTTTTCTTACCTCACATGATACACACAAAATGAATCAAAGACCTAAATATAAAAGCCCAAAATATAAAGCACTTAAAAAAAACATAGTGGTAAATCTTTGTGGCCTTGGATTTACCAATAGATTCTTAGATATGACACCAAAAGCACAAGCAAGAAAAGAAAAGAAAAAAATAAATTGGACTTTATCAAAATAAAAAACATGTGCTTTGAAAGACACCATTAAGAAAGTGAAAAGACAACCCACAGAATGGGAGAAAATATTTACAAATCATATATCTGATAAGGGACTTGTATCTAGAATAAATCAATAACTCCTACAACTCAATAATAAAAAGACAACCCAATTTAAAAATGGGCAAAAGATCCAAATGGGCATTTCTCCAAAGAAGATTTAAAATGGCCAATAAGCTCATGAAAATATGCTCAACATCATGAGTCATCAGGGAAATGCAAATCAAAACCATAATGAGATACCATTTCACCCCACTAGGATGAAATGAAAATGAGACAATAACAAGTGTTGGTGACAATGTGGAAAAATTGGAAGCCTCATACACTGCTGGTGGGAATGTAAATGGGAATGCTTCTTTGGAAAACAGTCTGGCTGTATCTCAAAATGTTAAACGTAAAGTTACCATTGGACCTGACAATTCTACTCCTAGGTATATATCCAAGAGAAATGAAAAGATATGTCAACACAAAAACTTGTACATAAATGTTCATAGCAATGTTTTTCATAGTACCAAAAGGTGGAAACAACCCAAATGCCCATCAATGAATGAATGAATGAATAAATAAACTGTGGAATATCCATACCAAGGAATATTATTCAGCCGTAAAAAGGAGTGAAATACTGATACGTTTTACAACATGGTGAAGCTTACAAACATTGTTATGTGGCAAAGAAAGACACAAAATGTCACATATTATATGATCCTATTTATCTGAAGTGTCCAGAATAGGGAAATCTATAGAGATAGAAAGTAGATTAGTAGTTGCTTAGGGCTGGAGAGTGGATGAGGGGATTGGAGAGTGATAGCTAAAAGGTACAGGTTTCTTTTTGAGGTAATGAAAATGTTCTAAAATTAATTGTAGTCATGGTTACACAACTTTGTGATTATACTAAAAAACATTGAATTGTATACTTTAAATGTGTGGGTTGTATGGCATGTGAATTTTATCTCAATAAAGCTGTTATACAAATAAAAATGAATTCTCATCTTGTATCATGGATATGTTCTTCTTTACCTATCTCCCTGAGTATGTTATTATTAGTAATGCACTTTTTTATTTTTGGTGGTGGTTTTCTTTTTTGTTTGTTTCTTTCAGTTTTCTTCTACTCCTTGTATCTGTTTCCATTGAGTTGCCTTTTGTCATATTTATTTTGGTCTTTGTTTTTCGTGTTGGAGGCTTTCCTCAAATGTCTGGTGATGCTTGGCTGCCCACATTTAAGAAGGAGCATTAGAGGGTTGATTGGAAGTCTCTTGTGTGTGTGTGCACGTGCACACATGTGTGTGTGAGATGGCCACATACTGACCAGTGGGCCAGTAAGAGTGAGAGTACCCTACAGTCCTCCAGCGGTACAGTGAAATGGGGGTCAGGGGAGGGGCACAGCTGTTTCACCAGGGAACTCAAATGTCAGCACCTGAGTCTTCTCTCTTGAGCTGGTCAGATTCTCCTGAGTAGATGCTCCAATCTGCAGCACAAGTACATAAGGCTGGCCCAGCACTCCTGGGACTGAGCAGAGGATCACATATTAAGTGCTTATCCAGAGGTATGAACATTACGTTTTGGAGCACAAAGGACTGGGGGACTCATCCTGCCATGGGTTCGGAGAGAAATCAGTCATTCCTTTCTGTAATTTGGGATAAAAATGTCTGCTCTGTCTACCTCATAGAGTTGTTGAGAAAGTAAAACCAGATAAAGTATATGAACATGTTCTGAAAATGGTAAAAATGCTCTTTGGACACGTGACTGAACACTGGGAAAATATCCCAGTAGATGGCGAAGACAGAACTCTTGTTCTCAAGATTTCAAAATAGAGGAGACAGACCAGTAGACTGTTTCAACTCATGCTGTGATAAAGGCTGGCACAGAGTCTAGGGGGAACATGTGAGATGGAGACCTTATTTCATGTTGTTGTGGGGAGAGATCAGGGAAACCTTCCTAGAAGTTATCTTCAAGGATGAGGTTAATTAAGTGTAGAAGGGAGAGTGATCTGCAAAGAATAGGTGCATGAAAGAGACCAACGTGTTGGAGAAACTGTGTGGTTTCCTATGCCGGGTGTGGGCTATGAATGGAGGCCTGTGAGGTTGGGTGCTGTGGTTTGCATGTGGTTTGTCCCTGCTAAAACTCATGTTGAAATTTGATCCCCAGTGTGGCAATTTTGGGACATGGGGGCTAGTGGAAGGTGCTTGGGTCATGGGGGCAGATCCCTCATGAATAGATTAATGCCCTCTCTCAGAGAGAGTAAGTTCTCTTGCTCTCTTGGGAATGGATGAGTTCCTGAAAGCAGGTTGTTAAAGAGAATCTGGCTTCCTTGGTTGCTCTCTCTTGCTTCCTCTCTCTCCACATGACCTCGTTGTACCTACCCGCCCCCTTCCACTTTCTACCATCAGTCAAAGCAGCACGAGGCTCTCGTCAGTTGCAGCTGCCCAATCTTGAACCTTCCAGTCACCGGAATTGTGAGCAAAATAAACCCCTTTTCTTTATAAATTATCCAGTCTCAGGTATTCTGTTATAGCAACACTAAATGAACTAAGACACTGGAGTACAGGCAGGGTCAGTAACAGATCTGGTGCATTCTTCTAAGGGTCTGTATTTGAATTTTATCATGAAGGAAGCTTTATGACTTGATCAGGTTTACATGTCACTTCCTTCCTCAGTCAGTGTGGAGAAGGACACGGAGGGAATGACGGTGGAGGCAAAAAGGCCAGTTAGGGGGTTGTTGTAATAAGTCAGAAACTAGAATGATGAGGAAAGGAGGGATGGATTTGAGGGATATTTAGGAGGTTAAATCCTATAAAGGAGAGGAGAAAGGCAGCAGAGCTGGCTCCTTGGTTTCTGGTCTGAGCAAGGGATGGATGGTGATATCATTTTCTGAGAATGGAACACAGAAGAAGAAGTGGATTTCATCCTTCATTCCATAAATATGCACTGGGAACCTGCTTAGTCCATGCCAGTCACTGTGCCAAACACTGGGGATACAGTAGTTAGTAAGTTAGCAGTTAGTTAGTATTAGTTAGCAGTTAGTTAGTTAGTTAGTAAGTTAGCAGTTAGTATTATGTTTGCCTCCAGGGAATTTACAATATAGTGAGGTAAACAGATATTATAAAATAATCAGGAAACTGTGTGATTATGAATTGTGGAGTGTGTACAGGGCTTTTGAGATAATATATCTCATGGTCTAATTTGGGTTTGATGATGAAGGCAGGCTACCCTAAGGAAGCGATGTTTGTAATAAGGTCTGAAGGAGGAAGGAGCACAGAAGTGAAGGGGTGGGGGGCAGTGGAGGGAGGTGTATCCCAGGGTATGGGACCAGCACGATGGAGAGCTGAGGTGGCTTGACACTGGCTAGTAAGGAGGGAGTGGTGCAAAGTAGAGTATGGGACGGGGGGAAGAAGAAGTTGGGTTTTTATTAAGATGGCAATGGATGGCCATTCAAGAGTTTGAAGCAGATTAATGATATAATCTGATTTGTGTTTGAAAAAGTATCTGTAAAATGATTTCGAGTGGGATAAGCATATTAGGAGGGTAAAGCTATGGTCTAAGTGAGAGATGATGGTGGCCTGAGGATGGTGCCAGGAGGTGGAGAGAAAGCCTTCTTAGAATCTGGGTGTGGGGGAGAAAAGAAGCATTTATGACATGAGATGAGGCAATTTTCCTGTGACCATGCTCAGCCTTCCACACACACTAACGCCTTCATTTGCCCTTTTGCTCCTCATTCCCTGTGGACTGCGTGCTTTGCTGCTTGCACAAATGGATGGATGGCCACATCTCTGCTCTTCTTCCTCTGTCAGTCCTTGGAGGGAAAGTTTTCTTTATCATCTCAGAAGAATTCGGGGTGGCTTTGGGTAAGGAGATAAATATACAATATGTGAGATGAGAAAAGTGAGGTCCCAAGGTGTGGGTCACTCTAGCTCAACAAATCTGTGACTTTAGCTCCCCCAGAACCCTGGAGAAAAGATAGCCAGCTGCTCCTCTGCAGACCCAGCTCCCTGGGTCCTGGTCCTTGGGGATGTTGCACCAGAGTGCCATGGCAACAGAGGTCATGTGACAGATGGAAGTCCCCTCCCTGCATGCCCCGAGGATCTGGTGCACCACAGGTGGAAGGAGGTTTGGGAGCTGGACCCATGGGCTTTCCTGCAGGGCCGCTTAGTTGTCTTAGTGACAGACACAGCTGAGCTGTGGTGTTTTCTGACTTCAGCCCTCCACAAAGGCTAGTCCAACTCAGCCTGAGAGGAGGGGTGGAGGGGCTAGGGGAGGAAATGCCAGAGACCACCGAGGAAGGAGCCAGGCAGAGAGAGAGAGACAGACACAGAGACAGAGAGAAGCTAGTTGCTGGTCTCCAAGGAACAGAATCAAAAGTAAGGAAGTGCTCAAAAAAACAACAGGATGGGGGCATGTCAAAAGAACACAGGAACTGACATAAAACAGCTCCCAATGGCCAAAGCTGAAACAATAGGAGCAATAAAGATGAAAAACACAGTATTGGATTATTACCAAAATATAAAATAAATGTACATGTGTCCATAGTGATAAAAATACATGTTTGAATAATAAGCAAATGGAGGGGGGTGAGATATCTTCCTTTCCCAAGAACTTCCTTTAACATATGTAGATATTCTCTCCTCTAGAACATGGAGCTGAGTTCCTCTTCCACCCATGAGGGTGGACTTGACTTAATGACTGGATTCCAAAGAGAGTTTGGAAAGGGAAAATAGTAACGCTATGGTGGAGAAACCCGACAAACATTCCCTTAACCATGAGATGTCGTGCGAACGTTGTTATGTATTTATATACCCACTACTATGATGTAAGGAGAAGGCACCTCGCCTCTGTGGCATTCTTTCCAAAAACTCATAACCCAAGTCTAGTCATGGGAAAAACATCAGCTGACCCCAAATAGAGGGATATCCTACAAAATAACTGACCAGTACTGCCCAGAACCATCAAGGTCATGAAAAACAAGGAAAATCTGAAAAACCGTCACAGATTGAGAAGACTAAGAGACATGATGACTAAATGCAACGTGGGATCCTGGATTGGATCCTGAGGCAGAAGAGAACATTAATGGAACACCCAGCGAAATCTGAATGAAATCTGGAGTTTAATTAACAGAAATGTCCCAGTATTGGTTTCTTAGTTTTTTCAATGTACCATGTAATATAAGATGATAACAGTAGAGGAAACTGAAATTGGGTGAGAGGTATAAGGAACTCAGTACTATTTTCACAAATTTTCTCTAAATCTAAAATTATTTTAAAATAAACAGTTTGTTAAAAATACGTATCTAGGAGGTTACTGATTCAGTACATAGAGGGCTTCCTCATTTTTTTTTATGGCTGCACAGTACTCCATTGTAATTTATTTAAGTCTTCTACTGGTGGGTTTTTAGGTTGTTTCTTTTTGCTACTACAAACAATGGTACTTGAATGATATGTCATTTATACATGTGAGGGAATATCTGGAGAATAAATTCCTAGAAGTGCAATTGTTGAATTAGAAAATATTGGCAGTTGTCATTTTGATCAATACTGCCAAATCACCTTCCCTAGATGTTGAACCAATTTATCAGCAGTGCAAGAAATATCTCTTTTCCCACACTCTCCCAATGTGAATTATGACCAAACTTTTAAAAAAAATTATGATTTTTCCCAACATGATAGGTAAAAATTGATCTTTTGGTATAAGTTTTAATTTTAATTCTTCATATATATAGGGCTGAGCATCTTTTCATTTGTTTCCAAGGCTTTTTTTTCCTTTTCTGTGAACTGTCTTAAGAAGATATTTTTGTAAAAAATAAATAAATAAGTCCCTCCAAAGCTTCTAGACGTCAAAAGTTCCCAGCACTTCAACAAAGTAGAAAGTACAAAATGGTAATGAACTTAGCAGTTTCCAGGTTCTAGGTGGCGATTCTCAGCCGCTGAGGCGGGGGCACTCACTTCTGGGTCTCTCAGCTGCCTTGAGGGGCTGCCATCATCCTCCTGGCCAAGGTTCTCTCCCTCACCTTCCACGTGGTGGTCTGCTCACCAGTGCGTGGGCCGTAAAACTGGAAGAGCATGCTGAATGGGGCTCTTTCTGTTGCCTGAGTATGGCAGTTAAGGATCAAAGCTGGCAATGAAAACCCTCCCAAAACAAACAAACAAAAATGGTAAGTACCCCATATCCCTAAAGAAAGTTGTTCATAATTTAAATTGATCTCTCTTCCAGGGATTTTGAAGAGGTGGTGAAAATGGCCCCACCACCCACAACAATGAACATCCCCCCGATGTGAGAAGAGGGGAGGTGGGAGGAGAGGTCACTTTTGTGGGAGAGCATATTTGTTGTGAGGGGTGATTCTCCTGACTTCTCTTCCCACAAGCCAAGAGAAGAGGAGACTCCAAGAGAACTATTCACAGAGCATGGGGAGAGAACAGCATTCTATTTCCTGAGGGCTGTCGGCTAGACAGCAGAGTTCCTAATGTTGCCCTGGCTTATCTAAGCAGCAAAGAAGAGCTAGCAGCGGGGAGCTGCCTGAGTGTCCTGACAGGCAGTACACCCCCTACCCCAGACCTCAATGGAAGGGGCCCCTGGGGCCCTGTGTGTTAGGGGATCAGGTGCCGATCCTCTGCCAGCCTGGACCTCCCCAGTGTCTGAGATGTCCATGGAGCCAAGGAAACATGCCCACCTAAAACCTGTGCCTCATCTTTTAGGGCATCATCCGGGGACCCAGGACTCCAGAATTCCTGCCCAATTGGCTCTGAGATCACTTCTGGCATCCGTGTGGGTCTCTTCCTTCTCATCCTGAGGGAAGGCCATGCTGCTGCCAATATATTCACCTCCCGCACCTAAGGAATGGCCAAGCAGCCATTGGATGGACCTTAGATGTTCAAAATGTCCACACATGTGTGAGTCCTAATGGTCAGAGCCCAGGCTGTGTTGTCCCTCCACCTCCATGTTCTGACACAGAAAGCTGAGGAGTCTGACCATTTTAAGTTCAAATCTGACCTTCTAGGTCATAGAAAGGAATATCTGTGAAGGTATGAGAATAGAACATACCTTATTTAGATTGACTTATAACTGAAATCATTAGACATTTGGTATGTGGGTCTCCATGTCTGCTCTCCCTCCAGACCTGGCAATGTCAGGTGTAGGCTTGCAGGCAGGACCCCATCCAAGAGGACTGTCCACTGGCAAGGGACCCTGGCATTGGGAAGACATGGACTGTTCTCCTGCAGGCGGGAACTGAGGGAGGTGGAACATGTTGAACTGCATCTCTCCCATATAGTGGGGAGTAGGGTGGGAAAGGCCCCCCCAAGTCCTTGGAAGAACTCTGGGCATCCCAACTCTATTCAAGGTGGGAGTGAGGGGCTGTACTTTAATCAGGAAGGAAAACATTTCCCAGAAGCTTCCAGAAGACATTCCTTTTGCCTGTTGTTCTTATTGCAAGAACTGGGTTACGTGACTGATCTAGGGATGCTGGTATCTTTTACCGTGTCTTATAAAGAGGAGCAGAATTGTCATTATTATCTCATGGTTCTCAAATCAGGCTGCATATTATCATCACCTGTGCAGCTTTTAAAACAATACCAATGACAAGGCCCCACCCCAGACCAATTAAATCAGAATTTTTGGGGATGTGACCAAGGTTGTCATTAAAATAAAAATCTCCACAAGTGATTTTCTTCTGCTTTTTTTTAAACAGATTTTTGGGTTCTTGCTCTGTCACCCAGGCTAGAGTACAGTGGCAAAATCCTGGCTCACTGTAACGGTCAACTCCTGGCCACCTTGGCCTCCCAAAGTGCTAGGATTACTGGTGTGAGCCACCATGCCAAGCCCACAGGTGATTTTTTTTTTTTTTTTTTTTAGAAATTACTGTGGTAGAATATACATGATGAAATTTACCATTTTAATCTCTGCAGGTGATTCTAATGCACTTGAGGACTGAGAATCACTAGACAATCAGGACTGATTGCTTAGGGCCCAACACTCTGCCTTGAACTATATCCAAGTTCTTTTTAGCAAGAAAGAAGAAAAAAGGCTAATAATGTCCATGTTAGCTGTCCCAGTGCATGAAGCCCAGTCATTTCCGTGGCCTCTGTCCCCGGAACAGGGCTACTAATGAAGTGCCCTCCTCAAGAGCCTCTTTCCTCTTTTGCGAACACGATTTTGAAAGATAATGTTGGAGGTGGAGAGAGATTCCAGGCGGAAGGGATAGCAGAGTACAGAGCAGGGGAAGACGTTTTGGGTTTGAAAATCCTCCACATATTGGAATACCCGAAATTCAGTCCTTGGATTTCTTCTGTCTGTGCTCACTCCCTCAGGAATCCCATCCGGTTTCGTGGATTTAATACCACTTACATTTTTATGACTCCCAAATTTGCATCTCCAACCCTAATCTCACATGAACTCTAGACTCATATATTTAACAGCCTATTTGACACTACAACTAGAATGTAAAATAGATGTGTCAAACCTCACATATTCAAAATCTATTCCCAATTTCACCACCCACTTCCCCAACTTGATCTTACCCAAGTCTTCTGTATCTTAGAAAACAGAAACTCCCTTCCTCCAGTTGCTTAGGCCAAAAACCTTAGAATTATCCTTGACTCCTCTCTTCTTCTCACACCATATGTCTAATCCATCAGCAAAATTTGCCAGCTCTACTTTCCAAATACATCTCAAATCCAAATGCTTTTCACCACCTCTGCGGTGAGACTGCCGCTGTGGTCCAAGCCCTCATCATCTCTCTCCTAAACAGTCACGATGGCCTCCTTCTAATTTATGTGCCCACTTCCTTCCTTCTGGTCTTACAATCTGTTCTCCACATTAAGGCCAGAGTAACCTTTAACACTTAAGTCAGATCCTATCATTCCTCTGCTTACAAAATCCAAGGCTCCCATAGCGCCTCCAGTTACTTCTCTGCGGCTCCTACCACTCTCCGTCTCACTCACTCCACTTGCCTTGATGTTCCTTGACCAGCTGACATACATTCGGTTCAAGATCTTTGCAATTGCTGGTCCCCAAGTCTCTCATATGTTTCTCCCAGAAATCTGCATGGCCGTCTGCCTCACTTCCCCTTTCAGAAAGGTCTCCCAAGACCACCTACGCAAACTAGCACTGCCTTCCCTGTTCTCTCCATCCTCCTCACCTTGCTTCATTTTCTTTATAACACTTATTACACCGGAAATCTTCTATAATCATTTATTTATTATCATCTCCCCACTTCATACACCTAGTACCTAATACAGTGCCTGGCACATAGATGGTGTTCAGTACATTTTTATGAAGTGAATGAGTACAGCTGGATGAGGAATGTAATGATGGAGGAGACCAGAAAGGTTAGGCTGGGGCTGGAGTTTGGTGCCATGCTAAAGGTCTCAGTTGCGTTTTTCTGGCAATAATCATTAAGGGTTTATGAGTGTATGGTAGGCAGAATAGTGGCCCCAAGAGATGTCCACATCCTAATCCCTAGAATCTGTGCATATTTTACCTTGCGTGGCAAAAAGGATTTTGCAGATGTGATTAAGGATCTTGAGATGGGAGATTATTCAGGGTGATCCGGGTGAGCCAATGTAAGCATAAGGGTCCATGTAAGTGAAGAGGGATGCAGGAACATCAGAGTCAGAGAAGGAGATGTAATGAGAAAGCAGAGGTTGGCCTTGAGGATTAAAGGAGACCACCAGCTGTGGAATGCAGTCAGCCTGTGCAAGCTGCAAAGATCGAGGAAGTGGCTTCTCCCCCAGAGCCTTCAAAAAGAATGAAGCCTTGCTGAGATCTTGATTTTAGTCTAGTGAAAATCTTTTCAGACTCTGACCTACAGAACTGTAAGATAATATATTTGTGTTGTTTTAAGCCATTAAGTTTGTGGTGATTTGTTACTGCAGCCATAGGAAACTAATACATAGTAGTCATGGTATAATTTTTATATTTTAGGAAGATGACTCCATCATATCTCTGCAACCTAAACCTCCAAACACTTATTCTCTCTTCCCCATTACAATGGATGAATATTGCTGTCCCCATCAAAAGCTAAAGTTAACTGTTGACTCCCCAAAATACCATCCGAAAAATCTGTTGCTCAAGTTAAACTTAGCTTGTTAGACTCACAGTAACAGGGGAGAGCACCACCTCGCTGAAATCTTAGTAGTATCTCAGAATGGGGGCATTAGGACAGAATATTTACAGGGTTTTAGGGCCTGGGCTGGGTAATTTTAAGGTGGGTTTTGCAAGGTGGAGAACTGGTTAGGATTGGACAGAGTTTAAAGCAGCTTCGGATTGGTGAGCGCAGTTAGGTGAGAGTTTGGAAGCAAGTCTTGATGAACAAGTCATTTTAGCTAGTTCACAATCTTATCTTCCAGGAGCAGGTATTTTCTGAAGCAATCAGTTATTTTCACTTAATTGCAGTGTTGTTTAATACAAGGACAGGAAACTATGCCCAGTTCCAGTACTGTTAACTATAGGAACAGGGAATTATGTTGGTATCAACTCTCACCAAAAACTCTAATAGTTGTCTGGGTTCCATTCCTTCTCTTTTACTCAAGGACCCTCACCTTCCAACTTGCCTTTTTTTGAGCATTGTCAATTATCTCACGTTCCTGAATCATTCTCATCTTTTATAAACTAAACTAAACTATAATATAATAAAATAAATCCCCCCCACTGGCCCCTTTCCTCCCCCTCTCCCACCGTCTTCACATGGCTACCTGCTTCTTGTCATTCAGAGATCAGGTTAAATTTCACTTCCTCAGAGACACCTTCTGTAACCATCAATCTAGAACTACCTGTGCAGGCTCTATTGTGTCATTCCAATAAAAAATATTTACTGATTTTTATTGTGGCAAAATATATGTGTCACATAATTTATCATTTTAACTGTTTTTACATGTACAGTTCAGTGACATTTTAAGTGCCTACACATTGTTGTGCAACCATCACCACCATTCATCTCCAGAACTTTTTCATCTTCCCAAACTGAAACTCTGTACCCACTAAAGAACAACACCCCATTTCTCCCTCCCCTCAGCCCTTTGGAACCACTGTTCTACTTTCTGCCTCTCTGAATTTCACTATTCTAGGTACCTTATCTTGGTGGAATCATACAATATTTGTCCTTTTGTGTCCGGCTTATTTCACTTGGCATGTCTTCAAGTTTCATCCATGTTGTAGCATGTGTCAGAATTCCTTCCCTTTTTAAGACTGAATAATATTCCATTGTATGCATATACTACTTTTTATCTGTTTATCTGTCATTGGACATTTGGGTTGTTTCCATATTTTGACTATTGTGAATAATGCTGCTATGAACGTTGGTGTGCAAATATCTGCTTGAGTCCCTGCTTTTAATTCTTTTGGTTATAGACCAAGAAGTGGAATTGCTGGATCATATGGTAGTTCTATGTTTAATTTTTGAAGAACCGCCACAGTGTTTTCCACAGAGGCTGTATCATTTTACATTCCCATCAGCAGTGCACAAGGGTTCCAATTTTACTGGACCCACACCAAAACTTGTTGTTTTCCGTTTGTTTATCATAGCCATTCTAAACGGTGTGGGTGGCATGTCACTCCATTTTAATTCTCTAAATAGTCCATGCAACTATCTGAATTTTAAACACACACACACACACACACACACACACACACACACACACACACACACAAGTTTTCTCCCCCAACTGTATTGTAAGCTCAATAAGAACAAGGAATCTTGTTTACCACTGTATCTCCAGCATCTAAGAGTGCCTGGCAAATAGTGTCAACAACAACAATATAAATAGCTACAACAAATACAATAGCCAACATTTATCCAGCACTTACTATGTGCCAGGCACTATCTTATAACAACATAACAATCCTATTGGAGAGATATTATTATTATTATCCTGATTTTACAGATAGGAAAATTGGGGTACAGGGAATGTAAGCAATTTGCCCAAGGTCACACAGTTAGTGTCACTGTTGTGGCTCAAAAAATACATTTTGAATAGAAGAGCAAACAAATGAATGGTGGGGAAGGAGGACTTTAGGAAAATGAATTGCTAAACTGTTATAAAACTCCTGGCACAAGATGTTATACCTTGATCTGTGGTAGCAGTGTGGCGTAAGACAGAAAGGGGTATACAAGCCACCGTGGAAGTAGAATCATTGACAAGATTTCATGATGTACATGCGTATTCAGGAATGTCTCTCTAGGGTGCAGGAAAATTAGATTGCCTAGGATGGCACACAGGTTACGAGAGGGGCCTTGGAGACAGACTTGAGGAACGCCTGCATTTGGAAGGTGAGGAAAAAACTAACCCTAAACGTGCCTGATTATACCATACATTTTGGTACTTCGTTATTTTCAACTTAACACACTACTGTATCGGTCTTTGTGAAGTTTCCTATTTGGTGTAGAGCAGGATAATGTCTCAAGTTTTTATTCTGACTTTCCTTCTCTTGATTTTCTTCTCCCATTCCAAGGAGGCAGTTGGGTTTTGGATACCATTGGCAAAGCCATTAGCATGGCAAAGCAAGTAGTCAGAAGGAAGTCTAAATTCCTCGGTGAGTTGACGCTACTAGGCTTGGGAAGAAGAAGTGAGCTAATATCTGAAGTAATTAGGCTGAAGTGGAGAGGGTAGAGGGGAAGGAAGAATGCTCCAAGATTTGGAGGGATTCCCAAGCAGGAGAGACCCCTAGCCTGCCCTCATGGGACACCATAGAGGTGGTGAGACAGTAGAAAGGAATGGCCACCCAGTGCTCTCCAGGCACAGGGGCCCTAACGCCACAGTGCTTCCTAAGGGGAAGAGTAGTCTAGGAGTTGTGGAGCTATTAATACTTCACAGGACGACCGGGGCTGGGACAACAAGCATCTCGGGGGCTCCCCTGAATGTTCTGCTCCAGCAAAGCCACCTGGATCTTTTCCCAATCCTGGATTGAGACTGAATTTCCCACTAACCCAGCAGAATGGGATTTGGAGGCAGATTTAATTTAATTGAAGGGAATTGAAGTAATGCACCATTTCTTTTCTTTTCTATACTTTTTTTTTTTTTTGAGACAGAGTCTTGCTCTGTTGCCTGGGCTAGAGTGTCGTGGTATCAGCCTAGCTCACAGCAACCTCAAACTCCTGGGCTCGGGCAATCCTCCTGCCTTAGCCTCCCGAGTAGCTGGGACTACAGGCACGTTCCACCATGCCCAGCTAATTTTTTTTATGTATTTTTAGTTGTCCAGCCAATTTCTTTCTATTTTTAGTAGAGACGGGGTCTCGCTCTTGCTCAGGCTGGTCTCGAACTCCTGAGCTCAAGTAATCCTCCCGCCTCAGCCTCCCAGAGTGCTAGGATTACAGGCATGAGCCACTGCAGCCGGCCAATGCACCATTTCTTGCATACCCAATTTATAAAGTAAAATTTATACCTGCTTTGTGTGTGCTATGCCTGCTTCCCCAAATAGATGATGACATGCTTTCTGATGTAGAGATCATTTTTTATCATTCATTTGATCAACAAATATTTATTAAGGATCTACAATGTGCGATGCACTGATTTAGGTAGCAAGTATGTATTAAACAACTCAGATATGGTCCCTGCCTCCCTTGGATTTACAGCCTGGTGAGGGAGAAAGAAAACAAACAAACAAACAAACAAACAAACAAATGTTATTTAATTACAAATTGGGATGAGTGATACAGAGGAAAAGAATGGAGTCTTTATCTTAGCATCAGAGTGTCTAATTTAGGAGCTGGCCCCTAAGCCAGCACGGCCACAGCGAAAGGAAGTAGGTGCACTAAGGTAGCCCACGCCTCTGCTCCTCTATTGGAGCAGCATCTCAACCTTGGTCCTGGGCCCAGCGCTGCTTTCTGGAACGCTCAGAGCTTCCCCATCTTTTCAATTTTTACTTTTAATACTTCAACTGCCATGCTCAAGCTGTCAGCCATATTCTGTTTATTACAGTCTCTGAGGAGGTAACTAGCCTAACACCTACTAACTCCAACTTGTCGTGCAGGTCTCAACGTAGAAATAAGTTGCAAAAGCCTGAAGTGGTTCAGATTGTGGTGTCTTTGATGGCCTGAAAGGTGGCTGATGTAGCTGGAGGGGTGTGGGCACAGGAAGAGTGGTGCAAGGTGAGGCCAAGGGTGGTTGGGGGAAGGTGCCCAGGGCCATGGTATAAAGTTTGGATTTTTTTCTAAGTGCAATGGGAGCCATGTGAAAAGTTTAAGCAGGGGAGTGTCAGTCTAATTTTTGTTTTAAAACATATCCCATCATGCTAAGTATTAGGGTAAATGACTGTCTGTTTGGTTGTTTGATGACTACTTGCTGAATTGAATCAAACTAGGGTTTGGTGGATGGAGGGAGAGGATCCCTCTGTGGAGTGCCATTCTCATGGCTAACAGAGACTGGCAAGTTAAAAGCCCAAAGGTTCAGATTGGAATCCCTTTCAAGTGTCTAACTAAAAAAGTGGAGCAGGCCTGTGACAGTCAGATGTTGGAAAAATTGACAAGTTGCCCTAATTTCCTCCTGCTCAGTTTTTCCCTTTTCCAGTCTGATGAAATCATTGGGGAGTATTATTTTTTGTAATCCCCTGTGTTTCCCAATTTAGGTTGGTGTGTCAGAGATTCCAGGCAGTTTACGAGTAGAGCGAAGTCCTGAGTGAAGCTTATGATTTTAGGGGACAGATACTTTAGC
>RJWJ010022756.1:0-26518 GCA_004363605.1 Indri indri | reverse complement strand
AGACCCCGTCTCTACCAAAAATAGAAAGAAATTAATTGGACAGCTAAAAATATATAGAGAAAAAATTAGCCGGGCATGGTGGCGCATGCCTGTAGTCCCAGCTACTTGGGAGGCTGAGGCAGTAGGATTGCTCGAGCCCAGGAGTTTGAGGTTGCTGTGAGCTAGGCTGATGCCACGGCACTCGCCCCAGGCAAGAGAGTGAGACTCTGTCTCAAAAAAAAAAAAAAAAAAAAAAAAAATTTTGTTGGGATAGGTGGGTAGGGAAATTTAAAAAAAAGAATTTTTCCATAAACAAACTAAGAACTCTAAGTTTAGTCTTTTTATTATGGAGAATTTCAAATTTGTACAAAAAAAGAAGAGTATAATGAGTCCCTTGACCCATAATTTAGCTTCAGTAATTTCTACTTTGTGCCCATTCTTCTTTTATGTATATACCCTCATTCGCTTCCCTTTTCCTGGATTATTTTGAAGCAAATTTTAATCATATAGTCCATTTGTGAATATTTCAATATGTATCCCTGAAATATGCCTAAATGATGGAGATTTAAAAATATATATAATCACAATACCGTTATCATACAAAAAATATTAAGTTATTCAGTCTGTTCAAATTTCTGATTGTCTCAAAAATGTCAAATGCATATTGATGTTTGTGTTTCAGGAATCAGGATCAAATAAAGTGCATGCATTGCAATTGGTTGGTAGATTTTTTAGTCTTTTTAAATCTGTAGATTCTCTTTTTTTCCCTTGCAATTTATTTGTTGATAAAACCAGTTCTTTTGTCCTTTGGAGACTAGAGTTTCCCACAATCCAGATTTTGTTGACTGCAGCCCTGTAAGTTGGTATTTGTATCTAGAAGCTTAATTAGATTTAGGGTCTTTGTTTTATTATTCATTTGTTTTTGAAAGAATTTTATCTGTGGTGGTATGTTCCTTTTAGCAGTGAACATAAACTATCTTTGTGATATTAGTAGTTATTAATGCCTCAATGCCTAGATAAAGTAATTTGTTAGGATCTATAAAATGATGACAGTCTAATACTGTCATTTCTTATTTATTATATGGAACACATTATAAGGAGAAACTTCCTCACATCTTCTGTTTGGTTTTCTAAAGATGCAATTTATATTGGAAAGGCAGAATAAATGTTTGATTCTTTCCTTTTATTTACTAATTTTGAAAATGATGAGTTGGGTCTCAATTATTCTCCACGGTGATGAATTAATTTGGGGGAATAGAGTCTCATGAACTCATAAATGTTTAAATCAGTGATCAGTGCTGTTTTTATCTTTATTGATGCTTATATTACCCAATCTTTGCTCAGCTAGAAGCCTATGCAAGTTAGCTCATTAGTCCTCTTGACACAACTCTTGTAGCTTTTTTGTAATTTTTTAAAGCTTCCGTGCTTTCTTATATGACAAGATGTTTCATGCTTATGTGGATGTATTTCCTTCCTCAGACCTAGACTCAGCCATTTCTCTAAGAAACCCTGGTTCCTTGTCAAGGGAAATGGTTTTGGAGAGCACAGCGTGGCACTGGGGTATTCATTATTAATGAGTTGGTTATAAATATTTTCTCCTGACATAATATGCATAACTTACAAAGTCTAGGTTGGGTTTTATTTTTTCATTCCTTATTTCATTTCAATTATAAAAATGCTATTTTTTTAATTCCTTCAGTTTTTATTGGAATCAAATATCAAAACAAGTTAAATGTAATTTTAAAAGGAATCAACAAAGAATATTAACAAAAAAAAATTGCCCCATTCTAAGCAATTGTAGTAGAAAGAACGTCACATTTTTCACACACATATATCATTTTGAAACATCTGAAATGCAAGTATTTCTTATAAAGATTTGAAAAGAAAAATGAATCATACATATAGGCCATGGCTCTTATCAACATGGTAGAGAAACTGTTTTAAAGGGCGTATTGAAATGTGGATTATTGGCCGGGCACAGTGGCTTAAGCCTATAATCTTACCACTCTGGGAGGCTGAGATGGGCGGATCATTTGAGCTCAGGAGTTCGAGACCAGCCTGAGCAAGAGCGAGACCCCATCTCTACTAAAAAAATAGAAAGAAATTAGCTGGACAACTAAAAATATATGTATAAAAAAATTAGCCGGGCATGGTGGCTCATGCCTGTAGTCCAGCTACTCAGGAGGCTGAGGCAGGAGGATTGCTTGAGCCCAGGAGTTTCAGGTTGCTGTGAGCTAGGCCGACACCATGGCACTCTAGCCTGGGCAATGGAGTGAGACTCTGTCTCAAAAAAAAAAAAAAAAAAAAAAAATGTGGATTATTAATTTTCTTGTGCAATGATTTGATTTAAGAGTATTTAAGTATTTTTTTCTTTCATTCATTACGGTGTTCTGTGTGTAGCAATGGTGTGAAATAACCGATTTTAAAAGGATAGGGATGCATAATCTCACTGAGAGGTACTCTTAAGCATACAGAATTAAACAGATAATATTCATTTCTTTTTGTATTGTTTTTTAAGGATCCTTTGGGGAAAAGGCCCAATCCTCCGCCTGTTTCTGTGCCCTACTTGAGTCCTCTAGTGCTTCGTAAAGAACTTGAATCTTTGCTAGAAAATGAAGGCGATCAGGTGATTCATACATCCTCTTTCATCAATCAACATCCAATCATTTTCTGGAACCTCGTTTGGTATTTCAGACGTTTGGACCTTCCTAGCAACTTGCCAGGACTTATCCTCACATCTGAGCATTGTAATAAAGGTGTACAGGTAGGGTACTATCTTCTATACTTATATTATATTGGTATTAGTTAGGCCGAGGCTTAACTTCAAGCTCCTGAAAGTATACAACAATAATAGCTTAACAAGATAAGTTTATTTCTCTCTCACTTAAAAGCTTGGATAGGCCGTCCAGGGATGGTGCAGTGTTAGGGACCTGAGATTCTTCTATCTTTTTGCTTAGCTGTACATGACCTCTGTTTCCAAGTTCTACTTCTGGTTCAGGATGGCTGACTACCTCCAAGCTATCATATCACATTGCAGCCAGCAATAAGGAGAAAAATGGATAGAAGAGAGTATGTCTTCTTAAGAGATAGCTCCTGGAGTTGTACATAATATTTTCACATATATCCCTTTGGACTAAACTTTGTTATATGCTCATATCTAGCTGCAAGGGTGTCTAATAAAGGTAGCTTTTATTCCAAACTGTCATATTCCCAATTGAAGTTCTCACAACAAACCTTATTTGAAAAGACTGATGCTATCCATATTTTTCAGATGATATAATTAAAAGTTAGAGAATTAATTCACATACCTAACAAGTGATGGAGAGTCAAGATCCTAATCTGGCTGCCTGACTTGAAAGCTTCTACTCTATTTTATCCCTGATTCCACTGGAGACAGTGAGCTCCTAGAGTTCCTTTATTATAAAATATTGAATCTTGAGGGACACCCAGACCCCCAAACATATACCTGGAGCACAGCAAAATCTTTTCTTAAAGTATTATAAACTCTAGTTTGACTAATTTATTTTAAGTACTAATAGTTCACACAAAATTATCTGGTAAGATAGTAGGAACTCTTGCACTTTGATTTAAAAATTTTTTTTAATGGTGATAAATCTTTCATGTGACCACTGTGCCAGTTACCAAGTTGTCGTTCCAGTCCTTTAAAGTCAGAATGAGAAACTTATACTTCAGAAAATAACAAGGACACTTATCATCAGACATTCATAAAAATTAAAATTTTTGTGTAGAATTTTAGGTCCAAAATTTTGAAAGAACTCATCTGTCAAGTTTTGCAAGAGCCACTGTTTAATTATTATGCTTAGGATACTAATAATATCTATTGATCTCTTTTAGCTTCCTCTGTCATCTCTGTCCCAGGATAGTAAACTTGTATATATTCAGCTGTTATGGGATAATATCAACCTTCACCAGGAACCAGGAGAACCTCTGTATGTCTCATGGAGGAATTTTAGTAAGTAAAATAGCATTAAAGACAGACTCAAACTAGATATAACCCAGATTTCATCCACAGGTGAATGGATAAGGAAATTGTGGCACAGTTCATCTGTATACTATTCAACAGTAAATAAGAATAGACTACTGAAAAATAAAAAGAATGGACTTAAACAGAATTAAATTTCTCTAGAATTAGAGGAAAGCAAATTATTTTGCTTTATTTTTAAAAATTTCAGTTAATTCAAATTGATTTGGTATTATACTGACCTATATATTAAATAACTGACAGGTCTCAACTGGAATTGAGTAGTTTTTCTGTGATTTTTCTGTCAAGTACCAATTTGGTTGGGTATTTTGAGAGTAAATTCTGTATAGTGGAAGAGTAATTTAGGTGTATTGGTATAGGATCATAATTTTAGTTATACTGATGGGTACGGGCTAGTCTCAGAGATTTTGCCTTCATTTTTAATCTTTTATGTTTAGAACATATTTTTGCAAGGGGTTTAAAGAGTTACCATTTGTGTATTTAGAAGCCTTATGAGTCAATAAGGAAAACACAAATAATCCGGTTGGTAAATGAGCAAATGATATTAAGGTCGTTTGTGGAAAAAATGTTAAGTGGCTTACAAACTGTATTAGTTTGCTAGGGCTACCATGATAAAATACCACAGACTGGGTGGCTTTAACAACAGAAATTTATTTTCTCACAGTTCTGCAGGCTGCAAGTCCAAAGTTGAGGTATCAGTAGGTTTGGTTTCTTCTGAGGCCTCTCTTCTTGCCATGAAGATGGCTGCCTTTTAGTTGTACCCTCACATAGCCTTTTCTCTGTGTGCACGCATCGTTGATGTCTCTTTTTCTAATAAGGACACCAGTCATATTGGATTAGGGCCCCATCCTTATGTCCTCTGTTTAACCGTAATTATTTCTAAAGGCCTTATGTCCAAAGACAGTCACATTGGCATTTAGGTAGGGCTCCAACATACAAATTTTGGGGGGACACAATTCAGTCCATAACATAAATGTATGAAACATTCATTTCATTCATCCACATGTATGAAAACATGTTGATTCACATTAGTATTTAGTGAAATATAATTTTATTTTTTGAAAAAGGAAAATATAAATTTGTAATTATCAGGTTGGCAAAAAAATTTAAAGATTAATAATATTCAATATTGTTGAAGATGTAGAATGAAGAACAATTTGATATACTGTTAGAAGTATAAAATGATAAATTTCTGGAGAACAATATGGCAAACATTATCCAGATTTAATATGTGGATACCCTGTAAACTTAGGAATTGCAACTGGAGAACTCTGTTCTACAGAAATATGGTACAGAGCTGTTTGTATTAATACAAGGATGTTTACTGCAAGATTTTGTATAATAGAAAAATTTAATGTAAATATTCAACAGGAGAATTGTGGTAAATTCATATTATAAAATATTGGCAGCCAAGAAAAAGAATGAGAATCATTTGAAAATAGGTACCTGAAAGGATGGATGCCATTATATATTGAGTGAAAAAACACAAGTTACAGAACAATGTATAATCTTTTCCCTTTCTTGTAGAAAAACAAAACCACAAAACCAAAAATGTATTATCTCTATGTCGAATATATGCATAAAGTATTTCCCAAACTTTTAATAGTGGCTACTCAGAAAATAAATGGAAAAACTCAATCTTTATTTTATACTGTTTTGTACTTTTTTCAGCAATCTGTCACTACTTTGCAACTTTTTTTACTTAAAATGAGAAGGAAAAAAATGCTTTCCCGTAGTGTATGCCAGTCACAAATTATGATTAAATATATTATAAACTATTTTTCCCTTTAATTTTTGGTTTCAGTTATATTTGAATGCTTTTTAGGCATGAGTAGAATAACCTTGAAATTTATGCTAGAAAGAATAGAACTGCCATTTCTTTAGTTGTTTTCCTGTATCTTTTGAAATAGACACGTGGTTTCAGATGTTCTGAAATTTGTGGTAGGAATAAAACTTGGCACTCTAAAGAATGGCCATGTTTCTTTACATGATTGGGTGCTTTAAATGAAAAATTAGCCTATATATAACATTAAAAGACATATGAGAATTAAGTGAGATGATTTCTGGAATGGCAGTATGAGGCACTCTGTAGACCCACTCCGCAGTGAAACAACCATAAGTTGTGAAAATTATTTTTTAAAAAACTAACATTTTGGAAATTGTCCTAAGACTGTAGAGCAAATGAAGAAACATTTATTTTTTTAAAAAACCTACTATGTCTTATTAAAAATAGCAAGTTTCTGAGGCGCTTGAGCCACAACTTGCTAACCATCCCCTCCAGCTTTCCTCCATTCCCCACCCCCACAGCTCCTGGTTAAGGGCTATAGCATCTCCGTTGGAAAAGGAGGCTGCTAGCATTTCTCATCCTTCCAGCTCCGTATTGCAGAGGCTAAATTCCTGGTGAGTGTGGCCAGAGATGGGGGTTCAATCCTTCCACTTACCCACCATTCATAGGGCAGGGGCTGTACCCCAGTTGTGGCAGCAGGCTGAGAACGCTGGGTCCCCAGTTCTAACTGCAGCTCATTCATAGGTTAGAGATTTCATGCCAGGAGAGAGGCAAGCTGAAAAGACTCCATCCAGCACCCTGCTCATAAAGCAAGAGTGTTACTCTAAGAGAACGGACACTATTCCCAGCCCCAGCTCCAGAGCAGTAGTGGCTTAGAGACTTTGCCTAGGAAGAGAGGCAGACCATAAAAATAGAGAGCTGTGAAACTCTCCCTAAAGGAAATGACTTTATGTAGAACAGTGTGAAGAAGCTCAAGCCTGAGAGCACTCCCGAAAACAGTGGAGATTTTGGTGAGAAGAATGGTATTACCCCGATAGAAAAACCAAAGATGCCGTATGAAAAGAAAATCCAAAATCAATATCACTTATGAATATAGACATAAAAATCTTTGACAAAATATTAGCAAACTGAATCCTGCAATATAGAAAAAGGACTGTACACCATGACTAAGTGGGATTTATCCCAGGTATGCAGTTTCAGTTTAACATTTAAAAATCAATTAGTATAATACATCGTATCAATAAAGACAAAATCCATGTGATTATCTTAGTAGGTACAGCCAAAAAGCATTCGACAAAATCTATCACCCTTTGTTTAGAATGCTCAGTAAGCTAGGAATAGAAAAGAACTTCCTCATCCTTATAATGGGCATCTATGAAAATCCACAGTTGATATCATTCTTTTTTTTTGTTTGTTTGTTTGTTTTTGAGACTGAGTCTCACTCTTTTGCCTGGGCTAGAGTGAGTGCCGTGGCGTCAGCCCACCTCACAGCAACCTCAAATTCCTGGGCTCAAGTGATCCTTCTGCCTCAGCCTCCCGAGTAGCTGGGACTACAGGCATGCGCCACCATGCCTGGCTAATTTTTTCTATATGTTTTTAGTTGGCTGATTAATTTCTTTCTAATTTTAGTAGAGGCGGGGTCTCAGGCTGGTTTCAAACTCCTGAGCTCAAACAATCCGTCCTCCTCGGCCTCCCAGAGTGCTAGGATTACAGGCGTGAGCCACTGTGCCCGGCCTGATCTCGTTCTTAATGGTAAAAGACTAAATGCTTTCCCCCTAAGTACTGAGACAAGATAAGGATGTCTGCTTGTGCCATTTTTACTTAACTGGAGGTTCTAGCTAGAGCAAAAAGGCATCCAAAATAAAAGGCATCCAAACTGGAAAGGAAGAAGTAAAACTATCTCTACATACAGATTATATGATCATGTATACAGAAAATTCTAAGGAATACACACTGCACACACACACACACACACACACACACACATGCACACCACACACATACAGACAACATATTGGAACTAATAAATAAGTCTAGCAAAGTTGCAGGATATATGATTAATATACAGAAATCAACTGTGTTTCTATACACTTAAATTATCCAAATTGAAATTAAGAAAATAATTTCCTTTAGAATAGCATTAAAAAGAATAAAATATTTGAGAATAAATTTGTCAAAAGAAGTGCAAAACTTACACTCTGAAAACTGAAATCATTGTTGAAAGAAATTAAAAAATAACTAAATAAATGGAAAGAAATCCCATGTTTATGGATTGGAAAAGTTAAGATGACGGTAGTTCTAAATTGAACTACAGGTTGAATGCAGTTTCTATCAAAATTCTAGGTGGCTTCTTTGCATGAATTGACAAGCCTATTCTAAAATTCATATGGATATTCAAGGGACCCAGAATAGCCAAAATAATTCACCAGACTGGGCAACATAGAGAGACCCTGGCTTTACAAAAATTTTTTTTAAAAATTAGCTGAGCACATAGTGGTGTGCACCTGTATTCTCAGCTACTCAGGAGGCTGAGGTGGAAGGATTGCTTGAGCCCTAGAGTTCAAGGTTACAGTAAGCTATGATTACACCACTGCACTCCAGCCTGGGTGACAGAGTAAGACCCTGTCTCTAAAAAAATGAATTAATTAAAAAATAAAGTGTGCAATTCAGTGGTTTTTAGTATATTTAATTGTGTTCAACCAAAGAAACAGCACTGCTATGGGTTTTGATCCTAGATCTTCTACCTCCTAAATTGCAAGAGTTTGAATAGACTTGATTTACATGCTGTGCTGTGACTTTAGAGCCTAACCCAAATATGGTATCTCTGTTTACATGGGTGAATCGTATGATTTGGGAATTATATCAAACAGTGGAATTGCGTATTATATTTACCAGGTAGAGGATCAAAACCCATAGCAGCCAGTATTTCCTGTTGTTATCCTAACAGAGAAATTTGCTATTTCTTTGGTTGAACATGAAGTATGACTCGTTGCCTTTATTTAGGGGTTGTATTATGTGAATAATACAACATTGTTTAAGACAGGCACTCAAAATCAGGCTGATTGAAGACCTATTGGATACATTTTCCATCTCATGCTAACGTGGATGTAGATAAAATCATATGGCTTCTGAAATTACCTGCATTATTAAAGTTTTCCCTTTTTCCAGGCCTAGCCCATGTTGTTGAATTTGTATATGTTTAATGTTAGTATGATTCAATTCACTCTACCACTGACACACTTTTTTTTTTTTTTTCTCTTGAAACTGGGTCTTGCTATGTTGCCCAGGCTGGTCTTGAACTCCTGAGCTCAAATGATCCTTCCACATCAGCCTTCTGAGTAGCTGGGTCTATAGGCACGTGCCACCGGGCCCAGCTTGAAGTACTTTTATAATCCATGAAGTCTATAAATGTTTGTTAATAGTTCTAGAATTACTCTTCAATTAATTAGGATTCTGTTGTATTTAATAGAAAATAAGAGGCTTAAACAGGTAAGGATTATTCTTTCACATAAAGAAGTTATGAATTACATCATGTTGTACACCATAAATATATACAGTTTTTGTCAATTAAGAAATAAAATGTTTTTAAAAAGTTATGTATTAGTCTAGGACTCTTAGGCAAGTCCTGTCATCAGGAACCCAAGCCCTTTCTGTTGTGTCTGCTTTACTCTCAGTAAATATCACTTTGTGGTGGCAAGATGGCTGCCTCACATCCCAGCCTCAGGCATAGTTGGGCGAGAAGGGCAGAGGGATAGGTCTCCTATCTGAAAAATAGGAGCAGGAAAAATTCTTTCTAGCTGAGTACAGTTGCCACATAATTTTACTAGTAAGGGGGAGGTGATATTGAATAAGCATAATAGAAAATGCCACAACTCTGGTAAAAAACTTCTTTAATAATTGAGAAAAACTTATTTACTGTGTTCTTTTTGTTAGATTCTGAACAGAAATTGTCTCTCCTGTCAGAGGAACAACAAGCAACAAGCACTTTAGTAGAAACCATTAGGCAGAGTATTCAGCATAATGATGTTCTTAAACCCATCAACCTGCTTTCACAGCTAATGAAGCCAGACATGAAAAGACAAAGGTAATAATACAGTATTTTTTTGCCTGGTATGCCACTCAATAATTCCATTTTTTAAAAAATTGTTTTACTTTTTAAAATATCTCTACCTGTAAAAGAAATACATTGCAAAACATCTCATTGTTTTAAGAAGTGCTACACAGATACATGCATTCATACTTGAACACAAACACATAATAAAAGTGTCTGGGGGAATAGATTAAATTTTAAGAAGATAATTCATGGATGTCTAAAATGTACTGTCTTTTGGAATCATTACTGCTAGTCACTGGAAACCTATAGTTAACATTGATATATGTACTACTTGCTCAGGCTCTGTGATACCCACACTTCTTTTCTCGTTGGATGTAAAAGAATATGGGATTAGGAGCAGAAACAGTTTAGGGAAGTGATAGAAGCAGTGAACTAAAAGGATGTGGAGCTCTTCTGACCCTGTTACTATTATCTGCTAACATGCTTGGATTAGTACTCATCCCCCTCCGTGTAAGTGAATTTTGCAGTGGAAGCTTCAGAAAAGGGGGCGTAATCAATTATATCAAACATTACTGATGTTTCCAGGGTCCCCTTCAAGTTTCTTCAGTCATGGCAACTTTGAATATAATCTCAGAAGTAATAGATAAAGAATTGGTAATAAAATGGATGGATCCACTTGTAATCTCAACAGTTGGAGGTAGAGATGACCATCAGAATCTAGAGTAGCTTGCTTCAAGCATCTGTAGTTTATAAGGGCAGTAATATTGGAAATGTCATGTTACAGCTTCTGAAGCTTCTAAAGAAAGCTATATGAAGTGTTATTAGAATCAGCATTACCTTCTAATTTTTTCCTGTGTAAATCAGTTCCTTTTTTTTTTTTTTTTTTTTTTTTTTGAGACAGAGTCTCACTCTCTTGCCTGGGGCGAGTGCTGTGGCGTCAGCCTAGCTCACAGCAACCTCAAACTCCTAGGCTCGAGCAATCCTACTGTCTCAGCCTCCCGAGGAGCTGGGACTACAGGCATGCGCCACCATGCCCGGCGAATTTTTTTCTATATATATTTTTAGCTGTCCAATTAATTTCTTTCTATTTTTGGTAGAGACGGGGTCTCGCTCTTGCTCAGAGCTGGTCTCGAACTCCTGAGCTCAGGATGATCCGCCCACCTCGGCCTCCCAGAGTGCTAGGATTACAGGCGTGAGCCACCGCGCCCGGCAATCAGTTCATTTCTTAAATTTTCCTCTCATCTTTATTTTTAACAACTGAGTCGTGAAGCTCATTTTTAATGTTTCATTTGTGAAATTTTTATATTCACAAACCAAATAAAGGTGATTTGTCCTTTGCTATTGGATTAATAGTACAGAGACCATACCACCTTTCACAGCTGTGTCCAAAGGTTTTACTCATATATTAATCTGTTACTTTATAGAGTGGCAAAAGATGAGAGGAGCCTCTGCTTTTGCATATTTTAATTAGAAATTTAAAAGTTATGTTACTTGTTAAAAAATTATTATAATAGAGTTAAAACGAGCCATTTTGTTATTGCTGTGAAGCTTTATGCCCATTAGCCTTTCCTTTTTACCTTTTTAATTTGAAAGAGAGACTCACAGGAAGTTGCAAAAATTGTACAGAGTTCAGTGTACCCTTCACCCAGCTTTCTCCAGCAGTGACATCTCATATAACCATGGTGTAATATCAAAACCGGGATATTGATGTACATACATTATTGTTAACTAGATTACAGAACTTAGTCTGTTTTCACCATTTAAAAAAAATGCATCTGTTATTTTCATACTATTTTTCCACTAACTTTTAAAATATATTTGTTTTATAGGAGTTTGTACAGAGAAATCCTCTTCTTATCATTAGTGTCTCTAGGAAGAGAGAATATTGATATTGGTAAGTAGTTAATGAGGGATTACTGAAGCAACTTCTTAGTTTTATTTTCTAAAGTAATTTTTAAAAATTGTAGCTGGTATGTGCCAATACTTCACTTGCCTTTAAAAGGATTTCTACATTTAGAGCTGGGCATGGTGGCTTACGCCTGTAATCCTAGTAATTTGGGAGGCTGAGGTGAGAGAACCACTTTGAGGCCAGGAGTTCGAGACCAACCTGGGCAACATAGTGAGACCCATCTCCAAAAAAATTAAATTTACCCCCCGCAAAAAAGGATTTCTACCTTTAAATATGTAGTTATGTAATTTGACTATCATTTTTAAATGAATGGCTTTTGTTTATTAACAAATTACAACTGCATTTTTGAAAATTTCTTTCAGAGGCTTTTGATGATGAATATGGAATTGCATACAACAGTCTGCCTTCAGAGATTCTTGAAAAGTTGCAGAAAATTGATGCTCCACCAACTATCAGTGTGGAGTGGTGCAGGAAGTGTTTTGGAGCACCTCTCATTTAAATAAAGAGATTCATTAGAATTTTGAACACATAAAGGTGGGGGAATAGAGTCAATCTGGAAACATTCAAGGTTTTTTCCAAATCCTCAGAAATGGTGAAAACTGAAATGAAGTAACTCGTGGGGGCAATATATGATGACTTGTAATTCATACTGAATCATCTCTAAATGTAAAATGTCATTAAAATGTCCCAGAGTTTATTGACATTGAAAATTTTCAACTCCTGAACTGTTTCTCTGCCTCTGTTGAAAACTACTTTGGAATTTCTCAGTATTTGTTGTAGTTAGATAGAAATAATGAGAAACCATATTCATTAGAGGCATTTTGGTTATGTCTGAAACTATTGGGTTTGGGGACTGGTAAATTAAACTTGCCTAACCCCCAAAACAAATGAAATTTCTCAATTATAAGAGCAACTATTTGTGTATGTGTGTATATGTGTGGGGCTGTGTAGGTATGTGTATATACAGCCATATTATAATGTATATTTATTAAAATTCTTAGATTGAGTGTTGCAATAGTTTTCTGAAAGGGTCCCATTGACTATTAAATAAATGACTACTATTAAACTCATCTGTAGTCATTAATCTCAAAATTACCTGAAAGTCTGATGACAACTGCCTTTCCCTCTGACTTTGAATTTAATATATCTTTACCTTTCATATCATGTATTATCTTGCTTAATGGATTGTATCTTAAATATACAGTTATTTCCATCCTCATCCCAATACCTTAATTTGCAACAGCTTTAAAATTGGAATAAATGAGCCAGTCATCAGTTAAAATGAAATTAAATCAGCTTCCTAATAATTAATGAAATTAATCAGAACATGCTTTAAATGCTAAAGTGTATGTTATTGGACCTGAAATCTTTGTTCAGGCACATAAATTGTTGGTATTAGTCACTTTTTACAACCTGTGGGATAAACTTGCACTGCACAGTTGTTTTATTCTTGTATAATATTTAGATTTATATGCTTGTGAGTAAATTGTGCATTTGTAAATACTATTTTTAAGGTTGAATCAATTAAGTCTTAAAACTTTAAAGCTTATTGAGTTTGTTGCCAGTAGGTTTAAGAAAATCATGACCTCACACGCCTTACTTTGACATTTATCATGCCTTTTGTTAAAAACATCCCTTAGGAACAAGTTTGCCTTAACACTGCGCGGTTTAAGAAGCCAATGGTTCTATGTGTGCGTTCACAGTAAATTTATGCAGATGATTAAATCATTGACACAAAAACTTTACTTCCACATGGTGGAGTTAACAGCACAACTCTCTTTTCTACCTGGTGTAACCTTTTAAAAACTGTAGTTATTGTACCAGTCTTTTAACATTTCAGGGTTATTCTGACCTATGCAGAATTGTAGTTTGAATTTATTGTGAAAATGGAAAGTGAAAGAACTTGTCAGAAATTATGTACAATTTTCATTACCTTTAAAATGGATTTTTTGCACTGTCCCAGAGTATGTATTTTTGCAACTTAAGACCTGGTACTAGTTTTAATACTTAATTAACACTTACTGACCCAACAGAAAGTTTGGATTTGCCTTGCATATAAAAAAAATTGAGGTTGAATAAAATGAAAAATTAAATTTGCTGTGCTTGTCTGTTACATTAAACCTCCTGAGATCTGTAGGATTAATTAGAATCTTTGTGATATTTAGAATTCCAGTATTCTTTTATTTCTTCTCTGTAGTCTTCACAACTGTTACTTACCAAAGCACTTCCCTTTTAAAAAATCTATAATGAAGCTTTCATGTTTAGGCTATATCAAATTATCTTTCCTAATACTTTTTAAAATAACACTTAAAATACTTTTCAGCAATTATACCTTGAAAACCTTAGCATGTTACTGCTACTTGGATGTTAAGAACTGTTTTCTTGTATTAAACTGCTTAAAGGCTTTTTCCCAAGACCAACCACAGAAAAAAAGTACCACTAAAAATTTACAGGAAAAAAGAAATCACTAATCTATGGAAAGACTTAGAAATGCCTAGAATGATTTGTAGCACCGAATGAAACTTTAATCCTGGTAACTTCTAAAAGCAATCTTTCAATTTAGTCCAGATTATGTTGGTTTTGGGTTTGATACTGATTTATCTTTAGGTGCATGTTGTAGGTTGGTTACAACGCGCATGGCTAATTGACTCAACTAATGAGTATGAACTAACAGGCTCCCATAACTTCAGGATATTCAGTTGCTACCCTTTTACATTTCTGGTACACGTTAGTACAGGACTGGACCTTTATTGTTTTATAGCTTATTTCATAGCTATACTCCCTGAAATCAGAAAGTAGAGTGGTTCTCATGTTTTGTGCATCACAATCATCAACCAGGTACTGCTTAATACTAAACTCCAGGTCATATACCAGACTTGCCTTGTGGCTTCTAAATTACCGTGGCTGTATCATCAGTCCTTTTTGCTTTGGATAACACTACATCTCCCCCTTTTGCTTTTTAAGTTAATCAATTAATTTATATGAATTGCTGATTAAGATTTTTTTCATGCTATGCACCTTTTTAACACCACATAGTAAGAGCAATGAGGATTTTTTACTATTGTCAAAGGATCTTACTAGTCCAGGGACTGGTAGTATTGGCCTTATTAGTGATGTAAAGTGTGGGGCCCTACACCTCAATCTGCATTTTAGCCAGACCCCTAGGTGATTCGTATGTACATTTAGATTGTGAAACACTACTTTAGGCACTGCGTATTACCTATAGTTAAAATAGATACTAACTATAGCAAGTAAGGAGCTTGTATTACATCTGTCAACCATAAAACCTACTATGCCTTAAGATCCTGCTCTTGTCTGTTAGAATAGTTACTATAGAAACTATGGCACATTTAAGAAAAACATACTAATACTTTGCCTTTGTTCATTTTTAACTGATGCTAGAATGTTCTTCTATAGGGGCAGTCACCTTTCCAGAGTGTGAAATAGAGAAAAACACAAATAACAACTCACTAGAACTGAAAAGCTTTGTTAATGCAATACATTTGCACTGGTTTAAAAAGCCTTGAAAAGTGTTTAAAAATGGTATCCATTAAAACCATGCCTTAACAAGCTATCTTTTGAAAAATGACAAATGTCCATCTTCACAAGGGCACTTTTTATGTATTAAATTGTGTGTATATGTTTTAAAAAGCTATATTCCTCAAAATAAACTGTATAAAAGATGAATAGTCCTAGTCATTTATTTCCCTTAAGCTGTTTGATGCCTTTCTGAAAAGGCAGACGTCTTACACCAAGAATCTTTTCCTGAGCCACCCATCCCCTCAAAAGAAGCCCTTTATCCTGACCGTCTCTCTCCTATCACACAAGTCAGTCTCTGATTTTGTCCACCACTGGATTGCTCCATACATTTTCTTTCTAACTTTCTTGTTATACCATCAATGAAAAGGCAGTAAAGCAGATATAGAATATGGTCTTATTTATTATTTAACTCAAAAAATCTTATTTTTGGCTGGACTCAGACTTAGAAGTAGATGCTCTCAGAGATGACAGCCTACGTCTCTTGGCAATCTGTTCCTGGCGCTTTTCTTTGGCCTCCTAAACAAAATAAAAAAGCAGATTTAAAAATGCAAATCCAAAGCCACCGTGATTTTTCTTCCCCCAAATCTTAGGCTTACCTTCATTCTCTTGGCCAAAAGTTTAGCATATTCTGCAGCCTCTTCCTTATTTTTCTTAGTACGCTGCTTCTTCAGAGCAATACGCCGGCGTTTATGTTGCAGGACACGTGGAGTTACAAGTCGCTGAATCTTGGGTGCTTTGGTCCTAGGTTTCTTACCTAAAAATTCAAATGATTCAATCATTTCAAGCACACGCTTGTTCAGTAGGATCCACTTTTAAAAGATGTTAGAGATAAGCTTAATCGAATTAACAATGCCTATGCAATTTTGAGGCCTTTTAAATGAAATCTTAACTATTTTACAACTATTCTAAGATGTGCAAAATACAGTCAAAATATAAGGAAAACTAAAGTCCCGAAAAATAACCAGGCTAACTTTACTATGTCAGTGTTTCTACTAAAACATAGTGGCATTATTTTAAAACAATCTAACTGTGAACATAGTCAACTGGTCTTTGAAAACTACGTAAACCATTATCTACTTCTTCATCCTACCATTTTATGCTTACATCTCTATTTTCCATGACTGCTCCTGCCAATTTAGGGGAACATAACCATTAACATCAGAATGTGTGGCATGTTATTTTATATAGAGTATCTTCATTTAGCCCTTCTGATTTGTACTCCAAAAGTGCTTATGGATTAGAGATCTACTTTGGAGCAGAAGCATTCATTTTGTTCATGGAAGGTAAACGTTCTAAGATTAAACACTAAATTACTCAGGTTCTGCTAAAACATTACATAAACCACTCTTACCATAGATACAAGAACCATCTTAAAAACCATATTTTTATTACACTGATGTTATTTCCACGAGTGAAATAATGGAGAAACTGCAATATATTTACCAATTACATTTTTTGCAATGTAAGCTTCATGAGGACAGAAATTTATACCATGTCTTCAGCACCTAAAATAGTACACAGCACATAGTAGGTGCCCAAATATTTAGAATGAATGACTACAGAACACACTATATGCTAAGTGCAAGTGTAAGTCACACCAGTTGTAAAATCTAAAATATTAACGTTATGCACCACTGCTGCTGTGAACCTCACTGGTATTATTAGGTATGTTGCCTAATAAATATACAAATATAAATTTTGAAGAGATAAAACTTCAAACCCACAAACAGCTGCTCCCTAGTATTTTGGGTAGTAAGGTATTTTTAACTTCTAATTCTCACAACTCTTACTATTGTTATCCATATCAAACAGATGAGTAAACAGAAAAGTTAAATGCAACTTCAGTAGATGAAAGCATGTTATTTCTTTTGTAAGCCAAAAAATAATTTAGAATCTCTATAGAGAGAGATTATGAAAGTGTGTGAACGTGAGAGCATAGTCCCATATTTGCCATCATTTTTGTAACTCCTAAACCTAACAGCAATGAATTTAAGACAAGCTGTCTTTGGACAAATATATACATCAGTGACTCAGGCAGATTTTCAAGAAAATCACAACATTCTACATGGCACTGAATATAATAAGCAAGAATTAGTATCAATGGGGTATCTTGACCTGCCCCCCCCCAACAGTTTCCTAAAAATTTAGACTGCAGGTGCTACTGCCCCAAAGGGAGACTTTATCTTCTAACATGTACACAAAATGCTAGTGACTTATTACTAAAATGAAGCAAGCCCTAAACTGCATAATCCCTCCTACCTTCTTTGTTTAAGGGCTTCCTTACAACATATTGGCGGACATCATCTTCTTTAGACAGATTGAAGAGTTTGCGGATTCTGCTAGCTCTTTTGGGCCCCAGACGACGAGGTACTGTAGTATCAGTCAGTCCGGGGATATCCTTCTCTCCTTTGAGAAAGACAAAAACTTAATTTAACAACTTCCTTATAATTAAGAATCCTAAATTAGAGGGTTAACGTTGAATTGATAATTTTTAACTACACTCGTCAAAGTGTGAATAACGCAAATGAAAAAGCATGTGGATAACTGTCTTTTAGTCAATTTCAACAAAAATTGAATAACAGAATTAAGCCTCACCTTTTTTTACAATAACCAAGTTGAGAACGCTCAGGTTGGCATCCACGATACAACCCCGAACAGATTTGCGCTTTCTTTCTCCAGTTCTCCTTGGTCTATAACAGGAATGCCCCTTACTCAGTAGCAGGCGAACACGGCCATGGGTCAAAACACCCTGCTTCATGGGGAAACCTTGCTTGTCGTTCCCACCACTGATTCGGACCACGTAACCCTGCGTGAATACAAAAACGACGTTTACTATTCCAAATTTACATAAAGCACAGGACTGTGGCTTCTATGGCCCACACACCTCTACTTGAGGGATTACAATTCATTAAGATCAATTTAAAAAAGTAAATCAATGTTTTTTCTGGTCACTAAATTTTCTCCACATTTCCAATTTGCCAAGTTCAATTATCAAGCCACATTTCTAACCTTTGTTTTATTAAAGACAACACTAAGAGAATGAAGATGTCCAAGAAACCAAAATATCAAAGAAACCCTTCTTAGCACTTAAAAATAGCCTTTGGGGACTGTTAGGACATTGGCCGAGTGCAAGATGCATGGCAAGAACTATGGTCACGTAAACTTGACATAGGTTTCCCAGCTTAATCTACATAACCCCTCCAGGTGACAGCTCAACTTTACAAAGTGACATTTGCAGTAACTTACCCAAGGTCAGAACTCAGAACCCAGAATTTCAACTCCATTCCAACTGCCAATTATCAACAGCGTTTACCGTCTTTCACTTAAAATACCTGCAACAACTTAATGGCCAATTTTTACCTTCCATTCTTCACCCAGAGCGTCGGCAGCAACTTCCGTGGCCATACGCTTCTCATAGAAAGTACGAAGTTTGCGTTCATCGTCCACTTCAATGAGTTTCTGGCAGCCAGTGGCTGGGAAGGAGATATTCAGCTAAGGATTAAAAGAAGAAAAAAAGCTTAGGAAACTATCTACACAAGCATTTGTATAATCACCTACAAAGGTAATTCCTTGCAAAAAGCCTCTCGTGTCACCTACACGATCAGCAGAAAACGTGAGACGCCGCTTTCAGTCATTGAAAGCACACGAAAGCATGGTAACGCTCAACACGCACCGCACGCAAGAGGACACGTTTTCCTTCAAGCCCCGCGGAAGGACTCCGGGGGCGACCGCGCTCCGCAGTCATTCACCATCCGGAGCAACTAGCCCGACCTAAGTAGCGAGACTGAAAGGGCGCACGACAGGGCTGCCGCAAACTGGGCAGCACGCCCGGACGCGTCCCGCCTGGGCGCGAGGACGCCACCATGGCGCTCCCGGCCGGGTACAGCTCCAGCAGCAATCGCCCGCCATCCGCTCCCCGAAGGAGCTTCGACCCCAGGAGGACAAAGTTTCTCCTGCTCCAGACCCTTCTTCACCTAGGGCCAGGATCTTGGAGTGCTGAGACTGCCGCAAGTCCGCGTCTGGGACTCGATACGCGTTCCTCAAGCCTAGTACAGCACCCGGCGCCACTTCCTACCTTCATCTTGAAGCAGCTGGTCGCCTCCGAGGCGCCACGAAAAAGAGGCCCGACTTCCGCTTAGTCCTGGTCACATAGGCGCTTTCAGTTCTCGCGAGAGGAGCAGGCGCCTTGGCCAGCGGAAGTGAGCGCAGTGGGCGGTACTTCCGGCGATGAAGGTGCTTTGCTGTGTGGAGGTGAACTGGGGGGGCTCAAGGTTTACAGGTGCACCAATAACGGAGGTATAGCCAGGCGACTCCACATTTAGTTTGGGGTGTTAGCCCCTCCTCTGCCTAGTCTTTACCGCGCTCGCTGGGGCTTGTAGCTGGGTCCCGGCGGAGCCCGAGTTCGTTCCAGACACTCTGCGCCTGATGGTACCGAAGTAGGAGAGCAAGGACTGGGGTTCGGCTTTTCTCTTGGGCTGTTTTGTACCTGAGGCTACAACCGAAAATTTCCACTTCGGGAGGTGTCCTGCCCTGGTCCTGGCCATTCACAGCAAGAAATCGTGAAAGCCATGATTTGTTTTTCACTTAAATACTGAATCATTCGCTTGGCTTCTCAACCGCTTTGCAGTCTACTCTGTCCTATCACAGAATGACACCCTCAGTCGCCTTTTCGCACAAGCCAGTGGCCGCGGTTACCCCAAGTCCAGGCAGCCATCGGATGTCTCCTAAAATTTCCCTGCTTGCTTTCTTGCCTCTACTATCTTTTTAAAACTCAGTTTTATCACTCCCCTGCTAGAAATGCATTATTTGCTTCCCACTGCAGTTAAATACTGTCCAAACTCCTTTCCATGGCTTCACAAACTTTCCAGTCTCAAATTTACCTCTTGTCAATCGCTAATGCCATGCAGATTTTTCAGATTAAATGTCGCCTCCTAAGAGAAGCCTTTCCTAACCATACTACCTAAAATAGAACCCCCCCTTATTCCCTAGCACAGCACTGTTTTCCTTTATAGTACTTAGTCATGATAAATAAGTGGTTTGTATATGGTCTGCCTTCTCTACTAGATGATAAATTTGGTCAGGGCTCACATCTTCATTGTGGTATACTCAGGACACCACTGAGTGCATGACACATAATAAGAAAATGCTCAGTAAATATTTGTTAAATGATCATAACCTCAGCTCTGGCGTGTAATTGTGTTAGTCTATCAGAATGTGGTAGTATGGAGCCAGCCAGCAGAGGGAGAATAAGTGAATGTATTGTAGTAAATCTTGTGTCAGCAATGATGCAACTCTTACTAGTACAGAAAGATGTAGAAAAGATACAATGCATTTGATTAGTCCTCTAGAACACTGCTGGGATAACAGAATGGGAACCCAAATAATCTAACTCTGAAACATTTATTTATTTATTTAGAGATGGGATCTCACTATGTTGCCCAGGCTGGCCTTGAACTCCTGGGCTCAAGTGTTACTCCACCTCAGCTTCCTCAGTAGTTGGGACTACAGGTATGTACCACCTGCACCTGTCTCGAAGCGCACATTCTTATTTTTTAAGCTGCACACTATTAATTGGATTAAAACCCACATTTTTAAATCAGTACCTTGAAGGAGGTAACAGTCATTGTCTATTATACATTTACTCCATATTTTTTCTTCATGAAAAAAACTGCATTCCAAGGAAACAAGAATATGTTTACTTTCCAAGATTATTACATACCATCTTATGCTTTGGTATCACAAAGTTTTGAATTTAGGCCTGCTTTGTATTCAAAGTTGAACAATTCTGCTGAATCTTGTTTGATCATCTGATGTTAATACGTAGAATGTTGGTGAAATGATGCTTTTTAAAACCTGTGTACTGGGAGGCTGAGGTAGGAGGATTACTTGAGGCCAGGAGTTCGAGACCAGCCTAGGCAACATAGTGAGACCCAGTATCTACAAAAATAAAAAATAAAAAAAATTAGGCAGGCATGGTAGTGCATGCATGTATTCCTAGCTGCTCAGAAGGTTGAGGCAGGAGGATTTCTTGAGCCCAGGAGTTCAAGGCTGCAATGAGCTATGATAGCACCACTACATGCTAGCCTTGGCGACAGAGCAAGACCCTGTCTCTAAAATAATAATAATAATCATAAATAAATAAAACCTGTGTACTGTATGTATTTTTTGTTATTGAGGTGAAATTGACATAATTATTTTAAAGTGAACAATTCAGTGGCATTTAGTACATTCACAATGTTGTGTACCTGCCACCTCTGTTGAGTTCCACAACTTTTTCATCATCCATTAAGCAGTTGCTCCTCATTCCCCATTTCTGCCAGCTCCTGGAAACCAACAATCTTGTGTTGTCTCTATGAATTTATCTATTCTGTATATTTCATATAAATGGAATCATACAATATGTGACCTTTTGTGTCTGGCTTCTGATGTTTCTGAGTTCATCTGTGTTGTAGAATATAGCTGTACTTTATGCCTTTTTGTGGCTGAATATATTCCACTGCAATTTGTTTATCCATTCATCCATTGATGGACGTTTGGGCTGTTTCTACCTTTTGACTATTGTGAGTAGTGCTATGTTTGAGTACCTCTTTTCAGTTCTTTTGGGTGTGTGTGCTAGAGGTGGACTTGCTGGGTCATATAGTAATTATATGTTTAATTCCTAGAGGAACTACAAAACTGTATTCTACAGCAGCTGAACCATTTTACATTCGCACCAGCAGTGTATGAGAGCTCCAATTTCTCCACATCCTGGGCAACACTTGTTGTTTTCTATGGTTTGTTTGTTCGTTTGTTTTCTTGTTATAGCCATCCTAGTGGTTTTGATGTGGTACCTCATTGTGGTTTTTATTTGCATTTCCCTAATGAGATGTTTTCATGTGTTTTTTGGCCATTTGTATGTCTTCTTTGGAGAAATGTCTAGTCAAGCTCTTAACCCCACCCTGTTTTTTGGCTCTAATTGCTTTTATTGAGGTAGTGATGGTGAGTTAATGTGAGGCAAAGAGTAAAGTCTAGGACTGTGACTCAGGTTTATTTCTTTTCTTTTTCTTTTAAATCATTTTGAATGCATTTTTAAATTGTAAAAATATATAACATCAAGTTTATCATCATAACCATTTTTAAGTGTACACTTCAATAATGTTACATATATTCACAGTGTTGTGAAACAGATCTCCAGAACTTTTTCATCTTGCAAAATGGAAACTCCATACTCTAATGACTAACAACTCCCATATTTTCCCTCGCCTTAGCGTTTGGTAACCATTCTACTTTCTGTCTCTATGATTTTGACTACTCTAAGTACCTCATATAAGTGGACTCAGATAGTATTGTCTTTTCGTGACTGCCTTATTTCACTTAGCATAATGTTCTCCAGATTCATTCATGCGATAGCATGGGACAGGATTTCCTTCCGTTTTAAGACTGAACAATATTCCATTGCATGTATATACCACATTTTGTTTATCCATTTGTCTGTCAATGGACATTTTGGTTGCTTTCACCTCTTTGCTATTGTGAATAATGCTGCTATGAACATGGGTGTGCAAATATCATCAAGACCCTGCTTTCAGTTCTTTTGGATGTATTGCTGGATCATGTGGTAGTTCTTTTTTTAATTTTTTGAGGAACCTCCATACTGTTTTCCATAATGGCTGTACCAATTTACAATTCCACCAACAGTATAGCAGGGCTCTTTGCCCACTTTTGAATTGAGTTGTCTTATTGAGTTGTAAGAGTTCCTTATATATTCAGAACACTAAATCTTTGTAAGATATATAATGTGCAAATATTTTATCCCATTCTGAAGGTTGTCTCTCTACTTTCTTGACAATGTCCTTTTGATGCACTAAATTTTTAATTTTGATGAAGTCTATTCTCATTTTTTGAATTGTGGTTGATCATACTTTTGGTGTCATTTAAAAGATTTACCCCCATGTTATGGTTTTAGTTCTTGTATTTAGGTCATTGATCCATTTTGAGTTTATTTTTTAATATGGTATGAGGTAGGGTGTCCAACTTCATTCTTTTGCATGTGGATATCTAGTTGTTCCAGCACCATTTGTCAAAGAGACTGTCTCTCCCTCATTGAATGGTCTTGGCACTTGTGTTGAAAATTAATTGCCATAGATGTATGAGTTTGTTTTTGGACTCTTAATTCTATTTCCTTGGTTTATATGTCTATCCTTATGTCAGTGCTACACTGTTTTGATTATTGTAGCTTTGTAGTAAGTGTCAAGATAAGAAAGAGTGAGTCCTTTGACTTTGTTCTTTTTTCAAGATGGGTTTAGCTCTTAAAGACCCCTTCCAATTCCATATGAATTTTAGGATCAGTTTGTCCATTTCTGCAAAACATGCAGTTGGGATTTTGGTAGGGCTTGCATTTAATCTGTGGATCAATTGGGGAGTTCCACCATCTTTACAATATTAAGTCTTCCAACCCATAAACACAGGATGTCTTCCCATTTACAGCCATGCAGTGCATAACAATGTTCTGGTCAATGATGGAATGTATACATGATAGTGGTCCCATAAGTTAATGGAACTGGAAAATTCCTATCACTTAGTGACATCTTGATTCTGACCCTGTGTAGGCTAGGCTAATGTGTATGTTTGTATCTTAGTTTTTGGCAAAAAATGTTTAAAAAGTTTTTAAAAGTTAAAAATTTTAAAAATAGGAAAAAGCTTATAGAATAGGCATATAAAGAAAAAATATTTTTGTACAACTGTACAATGTATGTTTTCAGTGTTATTACAAAAAAGAGTAAAGAATTTAACAAAATTTAAAGGTTTATAAAGTTAAAAAGTTACCATAAACTAAGGTTAATTTATTATTGGAAGAAAACTAATTTTTATAAATTTAGTATAGCCTAAGTGTACAGTGTTTAGAAAGTCTGCAATAGTGTACAGTAATGTTCTAGGCCTTCACATTCATTTGCCACTCATTGACTTACCCAGCGCAACATCCAGTTCTACAAGCTCCACTGATGACCATTTTTTATCTTCCATATGTTTTTACTGTACCTTTTATGTTTAGATATACAAACACTCACCATTGTGTTATAGTAGCCTACAGTATGTACTGTAGTAACATGTCGTACAGGTTGTAGCCTAGGAGCAACAGCCTAGGGTTCTGTAAATGTACTCTGTGATCACACAATGATGAAATTGCCGATCAACAAATTTCTCAGAATATATATTCTTTGCCGTTAAGCAACACACAACTAAATTTAGGTCTTCTTTAATTTCTTTCGGCAATGTTTTGTGGTTTTTGATATCCATGTCTTTCACCTCCTTGATCGATATTATTCCTAGGTATTTTATTCTTTTACATTATATTTTAACTGGGATTGTTTTCTTAATTTCCTTTTCAGATTATTCATTGCTGGTGTATAGAAATAATTGACTTTAGAACGTTGATCTCATACCCTAAAACTTTCCTGAATGTGTTTATTAGCTCTGATAGTTTTCTTGTGGATTCTTTGGAATTTTTCTACATATAGGATCATGTCATCTGAAACTAGAGATTTACTTCTTTCTTTCCAATTTTTATGCTTTTTGTGTATTTTTCTTGCCTCGTTTTTCTGGCTAGAACTTCCAGTACAATGTTGAATAGCAGTGGTGGAGGCAGGCATCCTGTGTATGTAATCCTAATTTAAGTTTTAAAATTATTTGAAAACTTTGGAGGAATACAAATAATAGCTGGGATTTCAACTCCATTTTCTACATGGTCTCCTTTTTTTTATTAGTATAGTTGGAATTATAAAAGCTTCTCTTGCAAATCAACTGAAAGCTTTTAAGTGATGGATGTTTTGTATCTGTGTAATTCCTGATACATATATGTCTCACCCCAAGCTCTGCCTTCAAAATGAAAATTGTTGTTCCTTCCTAGAGACTTGGCCACGTGTACTACATTTAATTGCAGCCTGGTGTGTGACAGGCAATCTTGTACATAACTTTTTGCTTTAATACTGCATCACAGTGTAACAACATTGAGCACATGTTCAGCAAAAAAGCAATCCAAGTATGTGAAATTTAACTTCATATGGTATAGCTCTTTCAAGTAACTTAATTGCATTAGCAACAAAGGAATACAGAACAACTTCACAGGACACAACTATGTCACAATTTACCTCTCTGACTTGTGGCTGGTAAATTCATTTGGCACTATTTAAGACTGATTTTGAATTTTTTGATTTTTCTTTTTTCAATTATTATTATGATTTTTAAAGACAGGGTCTCTGTCGCCCAGGTTGGAGTGCAGTGGCATGATTGTAGCTCACTGTAGCCTTGAACTCCAGGGTTCAAGTGATCCTCCTGCCTGAGCTTCTGGAGTGGCCATGACTACAGGCATGTGCCACCATACCTAGCTAATTTATTTATTTTTTATAGAGACAGGGTCCCACATTGTTGCTCAGGCTGGTCTCTAACTCCTGGGCTCAAGTGATCCTTCCACCTCAGCCTCCCAAAGCACTGGGATTATAGGTGTGAGCCATGGCGCCCAGCCTGGTTTTGATTTTTTAAAACATATAAAGGAAATTGAGTCTTATAACTGAGAAAACATGGTATGTTGCAGTATAAAAAAATGAGAAAGAGCTCTATGAACTAATATGGAGTGGTTTCTCAGATATATTGTTGAGTGAGAAAAGTAAGTTACCTTTTTAAATAGAAATATGCTTGGCTGGGCATGGTGGCACACACCTGTAATCTATTGGGTATGGGTAGGCTGAGGCAGGAGGATCACTTGAGCCCAGAAGTTTGAGCCTAGCCTGGGCAACACAGCAAAACCCTATCTCTAAACAAACAAACAAAAAATAGAAATACATTTGTTTTTTCATTTCAAAAGATACCCAGAAAGGATAAAACAGAAACTATTAATAATCAAACTAATTACCTTTAATGAGCATCAATAGGGTGGAAGGTATAGAAATGGAAACAAGACTTCCCTGAGTTTTCCTTTTATTAAGTTGTGAATTGAATGTAAATGGTCATAAATATTTTAAAAAGTAAATAAAAGTGGTAAAAAGAATATAAACAAATAAATTATCCTAATAATATGTATCAAATTGAAATATAATCAGATAAACATTAATTTCAAGAAACTTTTGAATTCATTATTCCGACTCTACATCCCTAGTTGGCGATATATTTTAAGGACCAAAAGAACTACAAGGGGGGTGTGGGACAAGAAATTACCTAATGGGCACCAGGCATGGTGACTCATGCCTGTATTCCTAGTACTTTGGGAAGGCA
>RJWJ010022755.1:0-26510 GCA_004363605.1 Indri indri | reverse complement strand
CCTTCGTCTTTTCTAACATTCACTTTATCTTACGTAAAATGTAGACTTTCCTGGGTCCCATAAGAATGCAGCCATTTGTCTTACTACACACCCCACCTATGTCTTTTTTTTCTTTCTGTATGCCCCACTCCCCTTTAAATACTAAAAACTCCAAATCTCTTTCGGAAAAACAGTCACAGGTCTGTCTGTGGCTTGTGTTTTTCAGAGGTGTGTCCTCGACTTTGGCTTAATAAACATCCATGGTTTGAGATTTTTGCCTCAGTCACTTATTTGGGTCGACACACGTATAAACCAGCATAGCGCTTTTCAGAACACGAGGCAGAGTCGGATTAACACAAACTGAAATTTTAAAAAGCAAGAATCATAAGCCGATTGTCAACATCGGTCACGCTATCTCCTTTCGGCAAAAAGAATTGGGAGGCCTGGGTCCTGTCTGGCCCTCCTGCTAAATACCTGCCAGATAATCAGATAATTAGGTAATTCACTTTTCTTCTTTGGCCTCAAATATTTGAGAATGAAACAAAGATCCTGCGGTAAATGATCACCAACATTCCTTTCAGCATAAGATTCTAAAAAACAAGTAATAAAGCTAAATATATTTAAAACATGAACAAATTGTTCCCTTTATAGCCAGAAGTCATACGGCGCACAGGCTCAGTGTCCAGTTCTGTTCAGATGGAGTGTTCAGACACTTTGCTTTCACGGTTCTCCAGGGCTCAGTAATGGAGTCAAATGGTGTATAGTACTGCCATCTGCTGTAAGGAATGAGCACTGCAACACTGGAAAGGCATAACCGTTAGGTAATTTTGAATTTCCTCCCATTCATTGACCAATAATTGTTGCACTGCTTGGGTATGGAAAGGTAATCTACACACAGGATAAACACTAAAAGGGTATAAAAGTGAACATAGTACAAGGTAAGTCTTATTTCCGCCCACTGCCCTGCATCCGACTCCCATTCTCAGTCCATCCTTGTTACCTGTTTTGTGTGAATCCTTCCAGAGGCATTCTATTCATAGACACACTTACGTGTATACAGTTCTTTCTTTGCACAGTGATGACATACCATATCCACTATTCTATACCTTGCATTTTAACTTATTTCTTAGTGGGGGTTGCTCCATGTGTACGTATTTCGATCTACCGAATTTTCTAAATAGCTACCTAAGTTTCATTTGCATGATTGAAGTTTAATTCATCTATTCAGTCTCATACTGATGGACATTTTGAATATTTTTGGACTTTTAAAATCTCTTCCCAAATGTGTGTATCTCATAGTTGCATATGTATGCCATATTTGCACAGATTTTTCTGTAGGATAAATTCCTAGTAGTAGAATGGACACATTTTGAAAGATATTACCATGCTCACCTCTGAAGAATTTGAAATCACTAACGTGACATATAAAATTTATGTATACTTTTCCTAGCACTCACACTTGCACAAAATAGTATTAAATCTTTTTTTTTTGCCTGAGATTAAGCAAGTTTTCATCAGTTAAAAGTCACTCTTAAGTGTTTGTCAGTGAGTTGTTTGCTCATGTGCTTTGCCTGTTTTTCTGAGACAGCTGATTTTGTACTGAACAATAAGATATATCTGTATCTGTCTATCACTATCTAAAAGGAAGTACTGGTTTGTCATATCTGTGGTACAAATATTTTTTCCCATTTGGTTTCTTACTTTTTGACTTTCATTTATATATTTTTTTTTACCATGTAGGCATTTCAAATACCTTATACAGTCAAATTTAGCAATTTTAAGGACTTTTATGTTACTCAGATTTTTTCATTCCATTTTTTAAAAAAAGCATTCTTTTATGTTTTCTCCCAGTAGTTTTTTTTTTCATTTTTTACTTTAAATCTTTGATCCATCTGAAAATTATTTTTACAGGTAGGTAGACAGATATCCTAATTGAATTTATTTATTAAATAATCTATTTTCCTACGACCTTAGTGAATTTCCACATTTATCACATGTGACTCTATTTCTGTACTTTCCATTAAGTTACATTGATCTGTCTATTCATATTTAAGTAGCTACCGACTTCAGAGTATGCTTTAAGATCTAACAGAACTTTTACCTTTTCATTATGCTTCTTTTTCATTTGCTTTCTGGATATTAATGCACGTTTAGCTTTCCATTTACGATCTGGAATCAGCTTTTCTAGTTCCCTCCACTCTTGTCCTTCTCCCTCCCTGCCCCTACATCCCATACACAAAATTCTCTTGGTGCTTTTATTGGAAATACATTAAGTACAGTATTAAAAAAGAATTGATATCCTTATGTCATCAAAGTTTCCTATCCAATAACAGGAAACTATTCGAGTATTATGCACTTGAATAAATCTACTTATCCAACTATTCTTTTAAATACTTTAGTAGTGTTTTAAGGTTTTGATCACATAGTACTTACATATTTCTTGTCAATTAATTTCCATTGTAAATAGCACTATATCTCATAGTTGGTTGTTGTTTGCATGTGAAAAAACTCAACATTTATAGATTAACTGCATACCAGCTATTTTAATAAGTTCTCAGATTATTTTAAATTATTTTCTATTTAATAAGTTGGGAGTTTCTAAATATACTGTTATATATTAATACATTTTTCTTTTGCTATACTGTCACACCACTTGAAGAAAAATTGAATTAAAAATCACAAAGGTATCAATAATTTAAGGCCTAATCTGTTTTTTTAATATGCTATCACATTAGACAGCTGCATTGATTAATTGAAAGATATAATGTCTGTTTATAGATGTTAGACCAAAGAAATGCTGACATTGAGCAGAACAAATTATTCTCAAAATAAGATGGCACTTGCCCAAACAAAAAAAATTATGTATCTTCTTATTTTCAATCCCCTTAAATTGAAATCATTTCCTTGGCCTGACTGATGTCAGGTGAAAGGTGTGAGACACAGATAAGGTAGGTAATAATCAAAATAGAAAAATGAAGCAAATAATATACTTTGGCTATATTAATTTAATAAACATTCCACTTGATATTTTTTGAAGCCTGTTACGGATGAAACCTGTGATAAACTATAAAATATTAATGCACTCAATAGATATTTGTTGAATGAATGAATAAATGATGCAATTACAAGATTGTAAGACATACAAACCAATAAAGGTGACACACCACATTAATACAATAAAGGATAAAAATCATATGATCTTCTCAATCAATGTAGAAAAAGCATCTGGCAAAATCCAACACCGCTTTATGATAAAATTCTCAACACATTAGGTACAGATGAAATGTACCTCAACGTAACAAAGGCCATGTATGACAAGCCCACTGCTAATTTCATACTCAATGGTGAAAAGCTGAAAGGTTTTTCTTTAAGGTCAGGGAAAAGACAAGGGTGCCCACTCTCACTGCTTCCATTCAAGATATCATTGAGAGTCCTTACAGAGCAATTAGTCAAGAAAAAGAAGTAAAAGACATCCAAATTGGAAAGGAAGAAGTAAAACTATCTGTTTGCAGATGACATGATTATATACATAGGAAACCCTAAAGACTCTACCAAAAAGTGTTAGAACTAATAAATAAATTCAGTAAAATTGCGGGATACAAAGTCAACATACAAAAATCAGTTATGTTTATATACACTAACAATGAACCATCTGAAATTAAGGTATTAAGAACGTTGATGAAGCAGTCACCAGGGATCTCAGAAATAGCTGGAGGGTTAGGGAAGTGGACAGCAGACAGTGTGTGGAGGTCCAAGCTGGACAAATAAGGTTTCGTGATTGTTATTTTGAAAGTATGCTGACATTCAGGCTGCTGTGGGCTGTGGCAATGCAAGGCACACACTGGAGGAGAGGTTTAACAAATGCTTAAAGTCTGGAGGTGGGGAGATAAGCTTGATCTCTGGGTGGTGTTTATGGGCTATTGAAATTTGCCTCAAAATATTTCTCTTAGTTCTTTATGCTGTATAATGTCTACCAGCAAGACTAGGAGAATTAAAAAGCCAAAATCAGAATCCTTGTAGGACTGGGCTTAGCCTGCCATCTTGTGGATGCTAAGGTTCATATTCTAGTGCTGACAAAAACAAATAGGTAAAAATAAGTGTACACATACATTCCTTTTTTAATCGATATGTAAAACTTGCATATATTTGTGGTGTGTGATGTGATGTTTTGATATGTACACACTGTGAAATAGCTAACTCAAACAACATATGCACTACCTCACATACTTTGTGTGTGTGTGTATGGTGAAAACACTGAAAATCTACTCTTAACAATTTTCAAATACACAATGTATTGTTATCAACTGTAGTTACTATAATTTACAATAAATCTTTTGAATTTATCTCCTATCCAACTGAAGTTCTGTGTCCTTTGATCAAAATCTTCACATTCCCCCCACCCTCTGGCTTCCGGTAACCACCCTTTTACTCTCTGCTTTCATGGATTCAACTTCTTTACACCTCACATATAAGTGAGAGCATGCAGAATTTGTCTTTCTGTGCCTGGCATACTTGACTTAACATAATGTTCTTCAGGTTCATCCATGTGGCTGCAAATGACAGAATTTCCTTCTCTTTTAAGTATTCCATTGTGTATATACCACATTTTTCTTATCCATTCATCTGCTGATACAGGCTTACATTGATTCCATATCTTGACTATTGTGGCTAATACTGCACTGAACATAGGAGTGCAGATGTCTCTTTGACATGCTGATTTTATTTCCTTTGGATACATACCCAGAAATGGGATTGCTGGGTCACATGGTAGCTCTGTTTTTAATTTTTGAGAAATCTTCATATTGTTTTCCATAATGACTGTACTAATTTACATTCCCACCAACAGAGACACATATATTCTTAAGAAATGTGAAAACTGGAAGAGACATTAGATTATTCACCATATGACCTGATGTTGTAAAATAAAACACTTGAGGCTGAGAGGATAAAATGACCGGTCAGCCATGATATTTTCATTTGGTCAACTTGATGGGCCATTTTGAAGTATCAGCCATGCTCTCCTTCCAAGCTCAGTAACAGAGCAAGACAAGGTAAGACATGGATTGGACAGACGTGAGATCTGGAGTAAGAATAAAGTTAGCATGAGACTCAGAAATGGGAGGAGGTGGAGGAATGTTCTTAGTAATTATTTTATTACAAAATTAGTGTTTTAAGATCAGCATAGAAGTATTTGCTTAATAAAACTAAAGAAGATCTTATAAATAGCAAAAGTCACCATTGCATCTTTTGTGTTCTTTTCACTTCCTAGAAGCAACTTTTTAACAGCTTCTATTCTTAACCCTCTCTTAGTTACCACTATATATTTAAATAATAGGCTCATACTTTTATTTATTTAAACAAGATTTATAGATTCTCTGCTACAAAAAAAACCAAGGTATTAACTTATACCACTGGCTCTACTCTCCCTACATATTCTCGTTCCCTAAATTTTATACTTATTATTTTAGTTTTTACTTTTAGATTGCCTATTGATTACTTCTATAATTTCAACTGATATTTTGCCTTCCATTATGTTGAATCTTTGCTTATTTAGGATGAGTGCCTTTAGAGAAACTAACTTTCCTCCCTCTCTTCCCCATCCTATCAGCCACAACTTTTCTTTCATGTTCTCTGGGTTATTAGCATTAACGTTCTGTTCACTGGCCACACATAAACCTTTCATGGTTTTTCTATGGTTGGATTCTAAAAGCAAAACTAATCAACAGAAGCTACATTGTTGTGACTATATACATTTTTTCTTTCAAATTAGGGCCGAGTAGGATGCTTAGAAACACTTCCTTTTTTGTTCTTTCAATATTTATATTTCTGGGCTTCTCAGTGGAACATCTTTCCAGCAACAAGATTAAATGACATCTTTTTCTTTATTGCCTCATTAATTGCTTTAAGCTTTGTAAAGTTTGCTGTTTTATTTATCTCTCTTTCCTTCAATTGTACTTTTTCTTTTTATTTTTTGGCAAAACAATGAAATGGCTTTGTCGTATTCTCATGTTTATCAATCTTCACTATTATTTTGTCTATTGTACCGGGTCCCCCCGACTATTTGGGGGGAAACATCCTTATCAGAGCCTCTATCCCACTGGCCCACTCTGGGCTGCTTGCTTTCCAAACCTGTGGCACAGCTGTGTCATCCGAGACACACTCTTCTCTGGATCACATTTGTATTTTCCTATTTGGAAATGTTTAAAATTGCATTTTATCATTGGTGCTCTAAAATTTACAAAGATATTTTACTCATCCAACTCAGCAATCAGTGGACCCTTTTCTGGGGAAAACTTTCGTCCCACTCAGTTTGGGGGACATTTTTTCCTATTCTTTCTTTAATAATATTCTCTCCTCCATTTTCTCTCTCTGAGATTCTATGTCAAATGACAGTTTTTCTACTTCTCTTATATTTTCTCCCATATTATATTTCTCTTTATCATTTTGCTTACATTTTGGGATATTTCTGGGACTTTATTTTCCTGTCATTCTATTGATTTTTTTTTTTTTTTTTGCTATCCTATTTTTAATCTCTTCCTTGTTCTCTGCTTGCTCCTTTTTCTTAGATCCTGTTCATGGATGTAAAATCTTTTTGAACACCCACGTTCCATTTTAATACTCTGCAAATGTTTTTTATTTTTTATCTTCTTCTTTTTCTTTATGCTTTGTCTCACATGTCTGTTCATCTTTGGTTTTATCTCTTCCTATTTAAGAATGAAGGATGGGAACATTGTATATGCACCTCCCCTGCTATATTGGTGTGCAGAGAGGCTGCTCCACTGAGTGGAAATTCTGACAGGGAGATCTGTTTACACAGGTGGCGCTTGGGCAATGGCAAGCACAGCTTTGAAATGAGAAAATGTGGAGGTGGCTTTCAGGTGGGGTTCCCCCAAAAGTCAGAATGAGGTGACTTTACTGTGGGGTGCCAACATCCCACTAGAAGCCTTAGTTCCCCAGATGGCTTGCAAATGTCAGCAATGAGGGAGGTGGAGAGAGGGGAGTTTAACTGGCATACCTCTTCTCTGTTTATATATTCAACAAATCTGCCTGTTTCCAGGCTCCAGACCAATCCCTCCCTGCTGAGCCCAGAGCTCTTCTAGGATTCTAGTTGGCAGATCATGGCATCCCAGCTTCCATCAGCCTCCTCGCTGAATATTCCAGGCTGTGACTTCCTTTGCTGTGGTCCATCAATATACTCCCATCTGTTTTCTGTCTTCAGGGATTTATTGAAATCTTTCATCTATTGGTTATTCTTACCAAGATCCCTGCTGTTTTCTTGAATTTTTTTGTTTTTTCATGCTTCCGAACTATTTCAGCGTGTCCTGGGAAGTACAGACATGAATACATGTACCCGGTCCAGCGTCTTGAACAAGTTGACTGCTTCCCTTTGATGTTAAATTGTTCCACTTCATTAGGGCTCATGTGGTTTTCTGATTCTCACTAAAATATTCTTTTCTCCATTTTTGTTAATGACGTTGGTTTCACGACCTGGAAATTATTGCATATCTACTTTTTATAGTAGGGAGTTACAAAGGAACTTGGAGATGGTTTCCGCTTCTTTCAATCAATAAATCAGGGGCTGGCTGAGGACCTCCATGTGCTCTGGAATGTAACACACACTTCTTATAATGCTATACAAAGAGACCACAAGGATGAAGGGATTGGGAGTGGCTTTGGGGTAAGTCAATCGCCAATGTCTGCCCCATTATTTTCTAAATCATCAGCATACTTGAGCAAATAAATTCTTAATCTTACAAATTTTCCTCCCAAGTGTTTGCCAAGGTAGTTCATTGACTGATATTCATCCACTTATCCATTCAACAAATAAATTAAGCCTCACTCTGAGTTAGGCACTAGGTACGATGCTAAGTAACTTAGTTAACATGGTCCATTCAGGGACCGTCTAGTTGAGATAGATAAACTGTCACAAAGGGAGATACCTAAATCAGTCTGAAGTTGGGAGGAGCTGGAGAAGGAGCATTACATGCAATGCCCTGTCTTAGATTTTGGGGATACAAAGACAAAACAATTTCTCATCCAGTGGAAACTCTCAGACATAGAGACAGGTAAATGGGCTAAGGGATCTGACAGAGGTTTCTATTGTCCTAGCTCTTCTGTTAAGACCTTCAGAACTAGGAACCAGGACCAGACAGCCATTGCTTTCCTTATCCATTTTAAAACAGGGTGTTTGTGAGATGTTTTGTAGATCCAGCATCTTAAATACCTCAAAGCTCAAAGCTACAGTCTTCAGAAACAGTATTATATATTATCTCTAAAGGCTTTCCTTAAGTTTTTGGTAAAAACACACATATGCATAGACACACACATATACACACGTATACTCTTTTCTCTACCCTCTAGTTCTATGCACTTGAAGGCACCATCTCTTCTTTCTTCACTCCGCCTCTTCTTTTCCTTCTATATCTTTCCTTATCTCAAGTTGCCTTAAACTTGTGAAGGAGTTTCCTGATTCCTTCACCTAAGGAATGCACACCAAGAGCTGATATTCAGTTGATATGGCCATATACGTGGTTCTGGAATTGATATTTCCATAACATAGAGAAGTAACTTCTGTCCTGAACCCCCTAAGACCCCCCCATCCCTTCACCTTAGCCTCTTCTCCACACAATTAGAAGCTAATTGGCTAATGCATAGCATTGAGTGGGACTTCTAGGACTCACTCATTCTATTTCCCATGCCTTATTGGTTATTAAATACATTTAATATCTCTTCTGAGCTATCCAGTAAGTACAGAGTTTGCAAAACTCAAATGCCTCCAAAAGACAGTAGGTGATGGAACTGGATGAAACTGGATAAGTAGAACCAAAGATTGTGCTACACTGGGGAGTTCATGCTTCAAACAGTGGCCAATATTATTAGATTTTCAGAAGAGGAGTAAAAGATAAGGGTTTTAAATTTAGGTTTGAAAAGAAATATGGTGAGGGGAGTTTTTTAATCCCCTCTGTGAGGAGGAAGCTCTGTGGCTAGCATGTGCTCTGACGGAGACTTCAGAAATTGGAAGAAAAGCCTAGTGACAGCAGGCAGGTGAGACGTGCTCTTTATTGTCGGGGGCATACAGCAGTGGCAAAAAAGCATGGCCGAGAACATGGCGAGCGCTTATATATGGCTCTGAACAATAGTGGCAACATGCCATGGGAAGGCATGATCACATGGGTTCACGTAGGAGATAATACCTTGGTTACATAAGTGTGCTGACTCGTGCCTCTCTGGAAGGCCAGCTAGCCTGGGACAGGCCAGAAAAAAACACTGCAGCAATCATCTTAGTTTGGCCTAAGAAACCTGTTGCCTATACAATTGCATTTTCCTTTACATTCCACCCTCTATGTAATAGATTTCATGGCTAACACACAGGCCCAGAGGGAGGCCCCTTGGGCACAAAGGCCACAACAATACGGGGAACAAGATAGTATCACCAGACCACAGCAAGCGGCTCCTAACACTAAAAGGGTCCAACGCCAGGAGGACGAGAGACGTTCCCACCATTGCCATAGTGGGTCTCCAGTTAACTGTTGGATGGCCTGTACCTCGCCGTCAACTTCCTTCAATGCAGATGAGATATCTTCCTGGTGATCAGGTATATACACAACATTCAGTATGTGTGACTGCCCATGCGCCTTCTTGAGCTGCAGTGAGGAGACCAAGGGCCATGTGGTTTTACAAAGGCACCTTTCTCATCTGAGTGACCTCATTCATGAGGAGGGCCGAGGCCTGTCTAGTTTGATTCAAGGCCCGAGCAGTATGGTCCACTAGGGCATTCACTTCTATTTCTATCTTAATGGCTCTACCCCCAGGAAAAATGATGGCTACTGGCTAAAACTACCATGGAGTCCGTTTTACCTGGTGCCAATGGGGGAACATGACATCCCAGTTATGTGGCTTCTCAGTAAAGATGGGGAGGACCTTTCCTGGGATGTATGGCCATCCCCACGTGCATCTTTCTGTCCAATGAGTGGGAAGATAAAGCCACCCATATCTTTCACATACCTACAAAAATTCTGGGGGCACTGTGTCGGTGGGGACAGTTTTCCACTCTACCAGCAGGTGGCGTTATTATTCAGAGTAATGTTTGCACAAAACTCTTTTGGGATCCATCCCATAGTGCGGTTTCCCAATCCTATTCCCTGTTCTATACATAGGGGGGCCACTTGGCGCAGTTCTACTTTTTCTCCTAATAGCCAACCCTGGCTGTCCCAAACGGTGTATCCCAAAGTGGGATGTGGACGCGGAGTCTGTAGCAGGTGTTTCTCAACTACCCTGTGCATGGGGTTGTAGTCGGCATCCTGGGGCCTCCACGTGGCCAAGAAAGTCTAGTTCTGCAGAGAAGCAGGGACAACGCACCAGGGCAAACCGCCAGAGGTTTCCACCGGGACCTCCACGCAGACCCAGCAGTGAGAAATATTCGCAACCTGAGTGTGTGAGACCAGGAGGCAATGCTGTTAGCCTGGATTACCCTGGTCAGTAAGAAAGAGCAGACAGGGGGACCACTAAGGGTAACTCATGCCCCTCAGGGAGCACACAGGCTACCTGTCCATCCTGAGACAAGGTTGTGGCTGGACTTGCCTTTTGTCCTGGGTGATGGTAGCACACAGTCTAACCTATAATAGGTTTGGTGGTTTCAGGTGCCAAGACAAGGGGAACCCAGGGAATTACCCAAAGGGCAAGAACTGAGGTACCCATGAGGAGGAGGGTGCCCTTTCCATGGTGGCCTGCTGCGACTGTCACTGATTGCTGCTCAGGGGTGAGCGCGGCAGGTGACATATTGGAGAGGTCCTGTAACCCATCTCCCCGTGGGGCTAACAGACCAATCCACCAGAGTTCAGGGCCCACTACACTCCATGACCATGTCCAGGTTTTTGTCTCTTCTTCCATGAGGGGAACAAGGGCCGGAAGCAGAATAGTTCAGTCCTGAGTTACCTGGGGTCACATCAATGGGTCCTTGGCAACATCTGTCAATCAGAGGGAAGTGGTCTGCTTGTAGGTTAAATAATCTAAGGGGGCAGGCCCACCCTTTCGGGGCTGCTCATTTAGTGCCCGAATGGCCTGATCCAAACTCCATGTCCAGTGTTGGAGAGATGGGGGAGAAGTTATACCTTTCAGCTTCTCCTTAACAAACCATTGTATCACTTTATCATGCCAATGGCCTGAGGCCAGCAGGGCACATGGGCTGTCCACCCAGTGTCCATTTGGTGTGCCCACTGTTGGACTTCATGTCTCATAAAATGACTACCCCAATCACTTTCTATAGTGAGGGGTCACCCATATAGAGGGGTTAAATGTTCCAATGCGTTAATAGTGGATGTTTGGTCAGCCCAGGCCACCAGGTAGGCAAAAAAGGGGCTGGTAGTGGTATCAACCACTGTGAAGGCATATACCAACATTTCTCCAAAGGACGGTCTCCCAGTCAGACATGTCCAGGAACAGTGGGGAGACACCTGCGATGTGGATAATGCTCTGCACATACCTCACATTGGTGACAAGCCATCCATAAATTTGCCATAGGTATGTGTAGATTCCACCTCTGGTTCACTCGAGCCATAGTCTTTACACCGGCATGGCCCAGATGACAGTGTAATCACAGGGCTTTGTCAGCGGGCAAGAGTGACCAGATTCATCACACCCTTGCCAAGGTGTCAGCCTCATTTTTTCCAGGGCTGACTAGAGGTCTATGTTCTGAAACATGATACACCCAGACCTCTTTCTGGTGTCCTTGCTGCAGTAAGTACTCCCACATTGCCTGTCTCCATACTGGGCGGTGCCATACTAGCCAACCTTGGGCTTTCCATGTAAGTAACCAGACAGTGAGGCCCTTAAACACGGCCCAGCTATCAGTGCAGACATGTAAAGGGGATGGCTCATGCACAACTACAATCCACATGGCACGCAATTCAACCCATTGGCTGCTCTGCCCCTGCCCCGTTTCAAACCAAATTTCATCATGATCCAACTGGACGGCCACTGCTGTCCACTGGGCTAAGGGGCCATGACTGGATCCGTAGGTATACCATGCCTCCGCTGGAGGGGGACCTCGTTCTTCAAGGCATGGAGTGTCTTCCCGAGGTATTACCATGGTCTGAGGGTCAGCATCAGACACAAATTTAACAGGACCCAATGCTGCCTGCAACTCTGCAGTCAAAGGCCCGGAGCTGAACTATGCTCATTGTTCCAAGTAAGCTTCACACTTTGCCAGGTGGGTGTCTGGGCTAGCCCTGATCATGGGCTGGTTATCCATGACCTCACCCATCCTGTTATTGGGCATATGGTATGCACTAGCACCTTAGACTGCCCAGCTATAGCTTCACAGGCCTGAAGGGCGGCATACACAGCCGCCAGCTGCTTTTCCACCAAGGAATAGCACTCTCAAGGGCCCTTCCAAGTCTAGGACCAAAACCCAATAGGGACTCACCACTTACGCTGGTGTTGCCATAAACCCCAGCCCATCCTACTTTAGTCAACTGTCACATTGAGGTCAAACGGCTGTGAGCAGTCCACTACTTGTAGCATCTGGCCTGTGCAACAGCCTTCTTGGCTGTGATAAAGGAGGCCTCTGCCCACAGGGACCAGTCCCACTGTGCCCCTTTTTACAAAATGGATGCAATGGTCACAACAGTTGGGCCAAGTGGGGAATAAATATACTCCAATACCCTAAAAGCCCCCAAAACACCTGTAACTGCTTTACTGTAGTGGGTCGGCAGAAGGCTTGAATCTTATCTATAATTGCCTTGGGGATTGCTTTTGCCTTACCTGACCAGACAACACCCAAGAATTTGACCAACAAGCCAGGTCCCTGGACCTTGGAGTCATTTACCACCCAACCCCATTGTTCCAACGAGGTTCAAAGACTGGCAACAGCTTCTTCTAGATCTGTAAGGGAATCAGAGGATAACATTATATCATCAATATAATGAAATAAAAACACTGAGGATGGCTGACTCCATGTGGTCAAATCCTGTGCCACCAAACCAGGACATGTGTTTGGGCTGTGGAGGTGACCTTGTGGTAACACCACAAATGTCCACTGTTGTCCTTCCCACGTGAAGGCAAACTGGTCCTGACTGTTCATAGCTATGTCTTTGGAGAAAAAGGCATTGGCCAGGTCCAACGTACCGATACTACATAGTGGTACTGCCCAAGCACCAAAGTCAGTTGGTCTATCAGATCCAGTATAGACAGCACCTCCGTATGCAGTGGGGGAGTCACTTTATTCAGCTCCTGGTAGTCTACTGTCATTCTCCAAGTTCCATCCAGTTTCTTAACTAGCCAAACAGGAGAGTTGAATGGACTGTGAGCGGGGTGCACTATGCCAACCTTTTCCAGCTGCAATATGGTTTGTGAAATTTCTTCATGCACCCCTGGCAAATGATACTGTCGGGTACATACCACATAACGAGGTGTGGGCAAAACCTGTGGTGGGTGATGGGGGTGGCCACACACCACCAGCTTCACAATCCTAACTCAGAAGTGGAACTCACCCACAGAGGTGGTTAAGCCACGCAGAATGTCAACACTCAGAATATATTCCTTCACAGAAGTCACATACACAGTGTGGGGCCTGGGGCCCAAATGCCCTTTTCCCAGTGGAATAGTCACTTGCTTAACTTCGACAGTTTGCCCACCATAGCCATCTATGTGGGCTGTCTGTCCAGCAAACCACTGAGGATTTCCATAGATTAGGGAGCAGTCAGCTCCCGTGTCTACCCAGGCCAAAATCCACTGTACAGTTGTAGGGGACCAATGAATAGCAACTTCCATATGCGGCCTCCAGTCATCTGGGGTCCCCTCTAACTGGGTGCCTTGGCTTAATCCCTAGTCTATATGAAAGAGGGGGGTTTCAACCATAAAATCTTGCAGCCGCACATTGTGGGTCTCTCTGTTGGGCGTCTCAGCTCCCCGCCTCTTGGGTGTTTTCGTGAACTGCTGGTGGGGAGCCAGCTGATTCCACGAAGCCAGCAATACCTCATTAGGCTGTTTATCTATCTTCTCTTTATCTACTCCTGCTAGCAGGAGCTCTAGCCACATCTGGGTTCGAGACACTTTCTGGGCCCCTTGTACTGCTTTCTTCTGCAGGGGTTCCTGTGCTTGGGGACCTCTCTTGGGTCTTTGTAGCATAAGCACTCATCCCTTCTTCCGTTTGTGCTCTTCGGCATCTCCTAAAGCCACCATGGCAGCGGTGACCTCGTGTATCCGCTTCCCCACACAGGAAGTGAGCACAGCTGCCAGCGAGCCAAACGAACCGGGGAGCTGTGGCTAAGATTAGGTCCGGCATACATGTAGTGAAGCGCTCCTCATCAGGCCGCTGCCAGTTATTTATTGCAAAAATGGCTTGGCACATTCCCAACTCCTGAAGAATCTGAATTAAGTCCATGTATGAAGTCTACTTATTCACGGTTTCAGGTAGTTCTCCAGCGTCATCCCATACTGTGCGGGCAGCCACCATAAGCCATTCAAGCAAGGAGTGGTGGCCCTCGCCATGGCAACCACGTGTCTGTAGCCTCTGCCTCAGGGAAGGGTGTATAGTTATGGTTGCCTATTGCTCCATCTCCCTTGGGGAGCACAGGACGATGTCTGACCCTTCATTACATAAGCACAACAACCAGGCCGGCCCGGTCTGCCCAGCACACTGTCTGCACTGTTTCCCCAGCTCCCGCAGCTCCGTGGGGGTGTAGGCAGAGTAAGAGATATGCTCCATTACTGTCGGTGCGCCCCGCACCACCCCCCGGGGCTCCATAGGTTGTCCATGCTCCATTCTCTGCTTTAGGACCAGGCGGTTTCTCAGCAGAGGGAGGGCGGGGCGCCCTCAGTCTCCTGCATACTTGCAGTTTTATCAGCATCCAAGGTCAGACGGCTGGTTAACTCTTTCTCCAACTCCTGCACCCAGGCTTCTAAATGTTCCTCTGACTCTTGTAAGTCCCTTAGCTGGGTTTCCAGCTGCAGGGCATCCTTACGCTGCTCCCGGAGGGCTGTAAGGAAGAGCCAGCCCCCGCCACCAAGCAGCCGCTGCTCGCACCCTAGGCTGCAGCGACTCCTCTAAGGCCTTCAAGGCCTTTTCCAGAGCTGCAGGTGTACATTCCATCTGCTTCCACTCTGTGGCAGGGGCCCACCACATGAGAATCGCTGCCACTGGCTGCCACAAGCCTGTAGGATGCCACGTGTCCTCCCCTGCTGGGGTGGAAGGGACAGTTACCCCTCCGAATCCTGCCAGACTATGCCAAGTGTGAGGAGGAAGCTCTGTGGCTAGTGCATGCTCTGGAGCAGGCTTCAGAAATTGGAAGAAAAGGCGAGTGGCAGCAGGCAGGTGAGACGTGCTCTTTATTGTCGGGGGGACACAGCAGTGGCAAAAAGCATGGCCGAGAACATGGCGAGTGCTTATATATGGCTCTGAACAATAGCGGCAACACTCCATGGGAAAGCATGATCACATGGGTTCACATAGGAAATAACACCTTGGTTACATAAGTATGCTGACTCACGCCTCCCTGGAAGGCCAGCTAAGGGGTGGGGTGGGGAGCCGGACCAGAGAAAACACTGTGGCAATCATCTTAGTTTGGCCTAAGAAACCTATTGTCTATACAAATGCATTTTCCCTTACACCCCCCAAATAATTAAAGTTTCCATCCATGGCATTATAAATAGACAGTATACATAACCCGTAGATGCTGCATAGAGTTTAAATTGGTTAGGACTTAGTAAATGCATGCTGACGGCTCAGTTATTTTTCTAACACAGATTACCACAAGAAATACACACACACACAGATTTGATTAATGTCCTCCATATTTCAATAGTCGTAGTGTCTAGAAAAAGTAAAACAAGTTGGAGTCAAGGCATCCGCAATATTGATTTTGCTTAAAGTGAAAATGTCAGAGGTAGAATAACCATCGTATGATATTATTTTATTCAGGAAATCAACTATATGCCAAGCTACTAATAGGTGATTTGCCACTGAAGTTTCAAAAGAAGGATCAGTCTCTAAAACACCTCCTTTTGTTTTTAATTTTACCCCTAAATCTGCTCCTGCATAGTTCATCTCTAAATCTCTTTGAGAAGGATCATTTCAGACACCCGTATGGCATACCAGGGACACAAGGACATCCTGAAAGAGAGCGTCCCATATGAACCACCCATATGAACCAAAGACAGTTGAAACGATGGCTTATGAAAGGTTGAAAGTTAATGTAAAAGATTAAGCCAGGTGAGCTGGAATAATCAGGTGTTTATTAAAAATGTGTTTGCCACATTAGGAAAAGGAAGAGGACTGGATATCACTTTGTCCCCAGAGAAATACAGTCTTCATACACCTGGTTCTACCGGCCATTCATGACACGTTTGCTGTCTGTCTTCCCTGTCAGGACACAAGCTCCACGAAGATGGGGACTCTGCCTGCCTCGTTCACTGTTGGAACCATCCTAGCACCTAGACAAATGACTGGAAATAAAAGGGGCTCCATAAATGCTTCTTGGGTGAGTAAATATGCAAATAAATGAATGAGACATTTATGTGCATGGATGGTTGCAAAGATCAATATGGCATAAGCAGAGGATTCACTAGTCTAGTTACAGTGACGCTGTTCTTTGTTTACAAACTGCAGTTGCCAGTTGAAGCACCTGCTGTGATTTTTGATCTACTTCAGTCTATTCCAAGGGCTTGCTGGGAAGATACTGTGCTGATTCATGAAGCTATTGTCTCTATACTCCAAACCCACCTTTCCATACTGAGCTGTATGATGCCGGGGCTGGGACGACAGGATAGTTTGAGCTTCCCATTAGATCTCTGAGGAGGAGGCACCCGGGGCTGGCTGTAAGGCCGGGGGAGGAAGAGAAGGAGAAGCCCCTGCTACTGGCAGCAGCATTCCCCAGCACCAGCCACGCTCTCTTGGCAGCAGCAGAGTTGGTCTGATTCTGTTCTGCAGCTTTTCTTTCCTCCTCCTCCTGTCTTCACAGGTAGCAGCAGCAGCCATGCAGCGCCCCTTCCTCAGAGGTCTCGTCTGGGTCTGACTCTGGCTCCACCGGGTGACTTCTCTGACCTCAATTCCTTCCCTTTATTCTCCCTTCCCTATTTAGCTGATTCCTTATAATTGATTATAATTAATCTATAATATATTCCATCTGTTAAAATAATTAGTATGCTTTCTTATTCCCTCAACCAGACTCTGATGGATAAAGACTGTTATCACATTTTTTATCCTACAGCGATGTGTGTTTCTACAAATTCTGTGTTTCACTGTTCTAACAACTTGCCACAAACTTGCAGGACTTCTCTTAATTTAATTTCAGTTGTAGGATTTCTTTTAATTTAAAAATGTTTTTCTAATGGTGGGCGTTTAAACACACAAAACAAATAGAGGTAGGTACAGAATATAAATGCCATAATCCTACTTAGCAATTTTGACACATTTCAGCTGGATCAATGTTCTTTTGCTTTCGTAACTCTTCTCTTTTGAAAAATGCAACACAAAAAAACCCAATGAGTCATGAATTCTGAGAACATCCCTTTCTATATTAGAGTGGAGAAAAACTTCCTATGGGTTTACAATCCTATCCCCAGCCAGGCACAGTGCTTTTTTGTTTGTTTTTCTTTATGGAATATTTTGAATAATTTTCAAGAGGGCTCAATCTCTACAGCCCACTTGCTTGTTCCTGCAGAGTCTGCCTACAGCAGGAGGGGATGCCGACACAGGGAGTTTGAGAACCACATTGTAAGAAGCTGTCCTTTCCTTCTGGGGCAGAGTTAGGGCAGCTTTTTTAAAAACAACAACAACAACAACAACAACAACAAATTATTTTCTCACAGTTCTGGAGGCTGGAAGTTCAAGATCAAGGTGTTGACAGGGTTGGTTCCTCCTGAGGCATGCATCTCTTGTGTCTGTTCTTCTTCTAGGGACACCAGTCCTAGGACAGCTTTCAAATAGCTGATTGTTCGTTAGGAACACCTGGGGTGGGGCCAGATGGAGGACAGAAATTGCCACCTGAGAATGTGGAGCTAGTCCTTAGTCAAATCTAAGTCTAAAGCTTGGTTGTTTTGCCTTTTTTCCCTCCTTCCACTATCAAACATAATGTGTACTCACATGGAATCTTGCGGGAACAATTTTCCTGCTTTACATTAATGCTTTACCTGAATGAGAGCCACATACGGTTTCTCCCATCACAGCTGCTTTTCAATTTGTATTATTTTCTCATTTTCATAAACAGATATGATACCATTTCTTACATTTAGGGGTACATTTTATGATATTAGTATTGACTCTTAAGGACTTGCCCTAGGGGTTCAGTTCTGAAGCTATTGATCATTTTGAATTTCTCCTTTATTTAATTTTCATATTACTTTAGTCTTTGGAACTTTAGGTTTCACATTTTCTCTGTATGTAGTTTTTCAGTAGAAGATAGGGGCTTCCTTTACTGTTGTTCTAAAATTATATATTTTTAGGTACTTTATTTGGCAAACATGGATAGAACATTTATATACTTGATATCAATATGTAATTCTTAATGCAATATTACCTAAAATAGCATAAATAAATAGCCCAATTTATAAATAAGAGAAATTGAGGCTTAGGGAAACCATTGGTCACCATAACTAACCAGACTAATAGGTAGTGGACCCATGCTTCATGTCAAAGTCTGTTCAGGGACCCAAGCCAGTCCCCTAAACACTAAAGTCCTTCATGTCCATGGCATCCTCCCCATCACTCAAAACTTGTCTCAGAGTGACAGTTTGCAGAGCACATGCCTGGTGCCTCAGTGCCTCAGTTTGCCCCCTCCAGAGCCCCTGGTACCATCTTGATGCCTGCAGAGCACTCATCTAACTCCACTATAACTACTTACTTCTGTCACCCCAACTAGACAGGAAGGGTCTTTTCACTGTTTCATCCCAGCCCTTGGCATAGTGAGTAGCACGTAGTTGGTATTTAACAAATATTTGTTGAGTAAATGGATGAGTGATTCTGAGTTTGCCAAACATATGCTCAACCTTGCCTTCTGTGCCTACACCTACCTGGGGGAATTTCCATCTGCTTTAACCACCATCATATTCCATCAATAAACAAATGACAGTTGTCAAGTGGGGATGGATATTTGTCATTGATTAAGATGACAAACTGAGGTAGAGAAATAACTTCTCTGATGATCTACAGGAGCAATGAGAAATGCTCTTGAGTGGGCACTTTATAAATATACATTTTACTGTGATTTTATTGGCTGTCTTATTTCATTGCAGATGGTGTAAACCCAATGCACATTAGTTTAGCAAAAGGTATAGTTATAACTTTGGGAAATGGCATGTAGAGCTCGCTTCAGATCCTAATGGATCCCAGAGCTGAACAATCTTGTTTCGGTCTCTCTCAATGTGTTCCTTCCTTTCTCTTTATTTCCATGTGTTTCACTCTGGCTTCATGCTGCACAAAGTTTCTCCCCATTTGACCAAAAAGAAGAAAAAGGATAGGAGGATGATAAGTCCATGGTCCTCAGAGTGCACTGCAGCAAAATCAGCATCACCTGGAAACTGGTTGGAATTGCAAATTCTCGAACTCTGCCCTAGACGTACTGAATCAGAAACTCTGACGAGGGGACCAGTGCTCTGTGTTTTAACAAACATTTCGGGTGATCATGGCACACACTAAAATTTGAGATCTGCTTGATTAAGGATAGGCACAGAGCCCTCAAATGGGGTTCATCCAGTGACTTTGCACGTTCAGAAATAGAGGAACATGGAAGATGGCCCCACATGAGGGATCATGTGTTTGGAATTCCTCTGAGGTGCAAGCCACTTACTTGGGAAGAGCCTAATTAATGCACCTTAATTATGGCCTTATCCCTATTTTGAGAAATCTTCAAAAAGAAAGGATTTGGAGGAGGTTTAGTAATGGATGATATTTTGGTGAATTCCACCTTCAAGACCGACAGAGAAAAAGTGGAGGACGTTGGGGTCTGTGTTCCGTCACAGAAATGCATCAGGTCAAAATCTCAAATTTCCGTAAGAACTTTTGGGAACTCTGTAATTTCCCAATTTTGTTTTTGGCATGCATCTTTTTCTCTAGAGTGATCAGTAGTAAAATTGTTGGATGAGAAATGCTTGTTTGTTAGTCTGGGGAGACAGCACAAAGAGGGAAAAGTCAAGAACTGCAATCCATGCTGAAGCCAGTCTTGAGAAAACGGGGATTGTAGTAGATGAAAACAGAAGCCACAGCTCAGAGAAGGGGGAAAACTGCCTAAATTCTTCGTGTCTCCAGGAATAGAGGAGCCCCCAGGGACTATGAGGAGTCCCCTAGGACCTCAGTTCCCTCAGAAGGAGTAACAAGTCACTTTGGAATGCTATGTTCTGTATTATCTGTCTTTTCTGACTTTAATTGTTTTTAATCTTGTTTGGTCCTTTAGTTTAAAGAAAATAATGTTTCTCTCCCAGGGCTAATGGAATTGTCCTTACTGGGGTCATAGAGACAAGGCTGTCAGAATACCCCTTCAGGAAAGTAATGTCAGTGCCAGCAGCTTGGCAATTCCTGAGCTAAAAAAGAAAAAAACATAGGTAGCAAGAGCTTGGAGAGAGCTAAATACTAATTTTAAATAATGCATTAATTCAAAACAAAATAATCCTAATAATTATTCTAAACAAAATAATTCTGAATAATAATTCTAGTAACAATAATAGCAAGTATTTCTTGATTTCTTATGGGGTACTAGTTCCTGTTTTAGCCGCTTCAATTGTATTAACTCATTTTGTCTTTGCAACTACTATCCATTTTACAAATGAAAAAAACTGGCATAACTTGTCCAAATGAAACAATTTTTTGATATAAAGCCATGAAGTTCTGTCCTTGGAGCTGATGCGGTTTATCATTACATAATGCTACTTCTCAAGAAAAAGGGAATCCCTTCAGTTAAATTATGCAGATGTTTGCTAATATTTAAGACTGTATTCCTTTATTTGGGAGAGGCTGTTGCATGCAGTTTTATGTAAGAGCTTCTCTGTCTGAAGATAGTATCCAGCTACCATCCTATCCTTGTCATGACACTGACATCACAACTAAGACATTAGAGGGGACATCAATGTTTTTTCGAGAAGACTTTCCATCTACTGACCCTATGTTGAAGTCAGAGAGCTACCTATGATTTATATTTTTTCTTCACAATTCCTTAAACTCTTCTCTATGAATGTAAAAGGGTATTTCTACCTGAACTGTTTTTATGGGAAAAGCTAACTTGAAGCTAACAATCATGAACCTTTAGAGGCTGAGTAACATGACTCTTTTACCAGTAGTCACATGTTGGGTTTTCTTTTTAATTTGTCATGGTTCTTGAAGACTGCTCAGAATGTTCAATTATATTTTTAATTTCACTGCTGGCTTATGAGCTGAAGAACTCAGCTGTTCTTGTCTGAACAGTATTAGGGTCTAGCAAGATCTTACATCATTCTACGGGGATCAATTTACAAACTTTATTTACTTCAAGATTCCAGTTGACACATTAATTTAGCAGCTACAGAATTACAGATAGCATTACGAAAAAGCTATTAGCTATTCTCTTGGAGATAATATTTATAAATGGAATATAATTACAGCCTGAAAGCACACAGTTTCCAGAGCTAAAGGCAATAAAGCTACAGCAATAAAGAATTTGCTATGAGCTCTCCTGGGAGAAGGAGGCCTCCAGCAGAATGAAAAAGCGGCTGGGGTGAGGTGTGGGGCTGGGCAGGGAGAAGGAAGGAGCGAATGGGACCGAGAGGGGCTAGGCTCTTCCGGACCGGGGTGTATTCCAGGCTGTTCTAAGAAGGCGGAGATTGGTGCCTGGAGAGACCAAAGTCTTCTGCCCCTACTGGGGAAGAATTTTAAAAGCATTTTCCCAACCTGATAGAAACTTTCTCATGGGAATTCTTTGCTCACAGATGTTTTCCCAAAGATGCTTTTTCTTATTTTCCCAGATAACTGGATTTTAAAAAAAATTAATGAACAACAGCCCCAACCAACTAGATGATATATAGTCTTTATTCTTGAAGTGCAAATTCAGGTCAATAAATATTTATTAAGCACAAGTACATGCAAGGTACTTTACTAGGTATTTTGAGATATACCAAGGTGAGTAAGACATAATCCCTGCCCTCAGGAAGCATAAGATTTAGGGAGAGAAGAAATACAATGAGAAGAAATCTTCTTTAGGGAAAGAAGACATGCAATGCCGCACTTACTAATACTAGCTACTCTATACCGGGCATTGCTCTCCATGCTTTGAATGTACTAACTCATTTAACCCTCACTGCAACCCTGCAAGAACATGTCATCATTATTTTCATTTAATAGATGAGGAAACTGAGGTAGAGCAATATTATATAACTTGTCCAACGTTACACGGCTATAAAAAGTTGAAAATTGAGACAGTGGAAGGTGAACTATTTGATTTAAAGTCATGGAGTAAATCAAAAGTCAGAGCCTGGGCTATAATTTAGTTGAAGTCTCCTGACTCCCAACACAAGGCTCCCTTTATTAAATTGTGAAGTCTTTTTGTTTTGTCCTTAATAATGAATGGTACTAGGAGCAATTTCAACACTTTATCCAAGACTCTTACTTGCTTATTCTGAGAAAGCAATCAACTTTAAGTCAAACTTTGTTTTCCTAAAGAGCCTTGAAAGTATTCACTAAGAGTTTTATGAAACTTTAAGCAAAGAACTGTTTGTACAAATACCATTTTAAAAGAGTTTTCTGGCTAGAGCTAATATAAACGAACATTTACTGTTGACTTAAGGAAGGCTTTCATATGAATATTAGTTTTTGAAGTTTTTTTTAAAAAAATCACTTATTTATCTAAAATGTACATTTTGCTTTAGTATATCAGAATCAAAGTTCATTGAATAATGTTTTATTAAGAAAATTAGTTTTATTTACACAAAATATCTAAAACGTAACTTAAGAGAAGTACTTGAGCTAATTTTTAAAGCATCCTCTTAGCATGTTAATTTTCCAAATGATTTTTAGACAATCGGCAGGGCTGATTATCTGGGCTGTTAGGTAAAAGTGAAAAGCAGATGATCTCTCTTTCTTCAGTATCCTATTTTTGACTTGTTCGCTTCATCTCGTCTGTTTTTGCCTCAGTTCCTCGATCACAGTGTTTGTTCTCCAACCACTTGGAACATCTTGCTTTTGGCAGCCACTGAGAATTCACTGTTTTCTATTCCATTCTCTTAAACTCTAGGCTTTTTAGAGTATTCAAGGAGATAACTACGTGAATATATCGGGGATGACGATGGGTACCTTAGTTTCCTAGGGCTGCCATAACAAAGTATGGCAGCTGGGTCGCTTGGAGCAACAGAAATTTATTTATTCTGTCACCATTTAGGAAACTAGGACGCCAAAGTTAAGGTGTCAGCAGGGTCGTGCTCCCTCTGAAGGCTCCAGGGGAAGGACATTTCCTTACTTCTTCCAGCATCTGGTGGTTCTCGGTAATCCTTGGAGTTCCTTGGCTTGTAGCTGCATCTAATCTTTGTCATCACAAGGCCTTGTCCCCTATAACTCGTGTGTGTCTGTGTCTGAATCTCTCTCTCCCTTCTCTTATAAAGACACAAATCATTGGATATGGAGCCTACTTTAATCCAGCGAAAGCTCATCTTAACTAATTAGCTCTGTAGAGACCCAACTTCCAAATAAGGTCACATTCTAAAGTTCCCAATGAACAGGAATTTGGGGAGACACTGTTCAGCCCAGTACAATGGCTTAATAAGAGAAGGCAGGAGGAAAAGGCTGCTCATCCAAACAAATACTGGTTTATTTTGAGAGGAGTTGTAAAGTTCCATCTGTCCAGAATTGCTGCTGCTTCTATTTTGTTATTGTTTTGACTTCCCTTTATGGCTGATGGGTAATGCCCAATGACCTCCTTAAGTCTGACTCTGTCTCCAAAAAGCCATGGTGACAAATTTGCGTGTTACTCAGGAGAAGAGGGAGTATCACCATTGATCAGGTGAATTCATCAGCTTCACTACCTTCCTGAAGAACAAACAGAATCAGGTATGTCATGAGAAGAAATAATGACTGCTGAAAAGAGGAGAAGGCAAACTGAGCATAGTAAAAAGGCTTGGGTCTTTAATGTCAGACAAAGCTAAGTTCAATTCTCAGTGCTGCAGTGTGCTAGCTTCCTAATCATGGGATTACGAATCATGCCCTCTCCGCAGTAGTTTCTGGAGCAATTAAATCTACATCAAAGGTTACTTTTAGGATTAAAGAAAGACATAGTGGATATTAAAAAATATTAGTATGTTTCATATATTAATAATAACTATTATAAGGCTGCCAAAAGGGAAGAAGTTTGCTTCAAAAAGAGATAGCATCTAAAATGCATTTCTAACTTTTCATATTTTTGAGGGAATTTGCACCCATACTCCATGCTCAAGAAGGGGATGGTGGGTTACCTTAGAATGCTAAAACAAGAGATGTCAATACTTACTGGAGTGGCCAAACCTCCAAATTCTTTGTCCTCTGTAAGCTGTGGTTTAGTTTACCCTCATCTCAGCCTTGGCAGAGTGCCAGTGTTGGACCTGCAAACTTCTGGGCCAGGGCCCAATCCTTTCCTAACATGGCACAAATCACATACTGTGGCCCTCTCTTTTCCCTCAACAATTTTGATTTGCAGCAAGAGTAATCAAAAAGGTTAAAAGGAAATAAGAAGATGCCGCTTAGAAGGAGAAGGTAAGGTGTAGGAAGTGGAATATTTCTCAGTAGCCACCCAGCTTTACCAGACAGGATCTGACTGTATATATGAACATCAGGTTTGTTTATTTTTTGCCACAAGATTTTGCCACAGCTGCTTGCTCATTGCGTGGCAGTCACACATATTAATCCCTGTTTCTAAAATAGAGGACCTGGGTAATCACTGGAATTTGCCACAGGTTAGGCCTGAGCCTCACTTAGTCTACATAATGTATTAATACATCAAAGAAACTTCTGACAAGTAGTCATTCCACACCCAGTTTAGGTCTCTGCATTGCAGGTCTCTGGTCTTCTGTCTGGGCTTCGTGGTGGATCTCTGGCCTCTCCTGATCCCCTCCGCACACACCATCATCCCCACCCCTGCCAGCCTGGCCCCACCAGCTCTGGCCCCATCGCTGGCTTGTGCTACAAAGCACTCAGGAGGAGCTTTCTTTCAACAAATGCTCACTAGGGAGCAGCACATCGAAAGGTTTAAAGCCATTGTGTAGCTTTCTACTGGGTGGATTCATTTAGCCTCTAAATAGTAATTTATCATTAAGGCAAAGTATGTACTTTCACATGAAGTTCTTATTTGACCATTTTAATTAAACTTTCAAGACAAAACGGTCAGGTAAGTATACTTTACACTCACGGGGTTTAGAATATTTCACTAGATTCTGTGGGAAGGTAAAGTAGACCTGGCATCTGCTTTGTGGGGGTCAAAGTAGTACCTTATTTTTCCCATTTTAAATGCCCCTCATCCTTCCATTTTTGAAAAAAAAATCAAGTAAAATTTCTGTCATGTACTTCTCTCAACTTCCTTCCTTCTATCCTTCTTTGAAATATCAACTACTGCCAACAGCAGAAGATTTTGTCAGCATAACAGAAATTTTTCCTTGCCAAAGGGAAAAAAGGGGTCAAGCATCAGAAGAGAATCCAATAGTGGACTGAAATTAATACAGCCCCAAAGTTCTCTTTTCTTTTTTTCCTTTTTTTTAATTTCAGCATATTATGGGGGTACAGATGTTTAGGTTACGTATGTTGCCTTTACCCCCCCTTCCCCCCAAGTCCAAGTTTCCAGCATGTCCATCTCTCGGATGGTGCGCATTGCACTCTTTGTGTATGCATATACCCGTCCCCTCCTCCCCCTCCCCGCCGTGCCCGACATCCAATAGATGTTATTCTTACATGTACACTTACGTGTTGATCAGTTAATACCAAATTTGATGGTGAGTACGTGCGGTGCTTGTTTTTCCATTCTTGGGATACTTCTCTTAGTAGAATGCGTTCCAGCTCTATCCAGGAGTATACAAGAGGTGCTATATCACCATTGTTTCTTAAAGCTGAATAGTACTCTATGGTGTACATATACCACATTTTATTAATCCATTCATGTATTGATGGACACTTGGGTTGTTTCCACATCTTTGCAATTGTTAATTGTGCTGCTATAAACATTCAGGTACAGGTGTCTTTCTCATAGAGTATCATTTGATCTTTTGGGTAGATGCCCAGTAATGGGATTGCTGGATCGAATCATACTTCTACTTGTATCTCTTTAAGGTATCTCCATATTGCTTTCCACAGAAGTTGCACTAGTTTGCAGTCCCACCAACAGTGCATGAGTGTTCCTATCTCTCCACATCCATGCTGACATTTATTGTTTTGGGACTTTTTGATAAAGGCCAGTCTCACTGGAGAGAAGTGATATCTCATTGTGGTTTTGATTTGCATTTCCCTGATGATTAGAGATGTTGAGCATTTTTTCATATGTGTTTTGGCCATTATTCTGTCTTCTTTTGAAAAGTTTCTGTTCATGTCCTTTGCCCACTTTTTGATAGGGTTGTTTGAT
>RJWJ010022754.1:0-26522 GCA_004363605.1 Indri indri | reverse complement strand
TGGGCAAGTCAAATAATTTCTTTGTATCTCGGTTTCTGCGTCTGTAAAATGGGAAATAATAGTACCTATAACAGAGGGTTGTTATAGAGATTAAATGAGTTAAAATTTGTGAAATGCTCAGTGCAGTACAGAATAAGCAGCATTTAAGTATCTGCTAAGTAGCACTTACCTCATAATGCTACAGTGGGGATGAAACAGTCCGTGAAATGTGCCGTTAGCATGGCAGCTGGAAGGTGGCGAAGCCCTCAGTAAAACTTAAGATTATGAAATTGTGGCAGACCCACCAGTTTTTAAACATGTCAAAAAAGGTGTCCTTTGGGAAATGGCATCATGATGACAAGGCAGTGACTTTCCTTTGGAAAAATTATAAGGCAAGTCAAGAATATCTTTGGTGCTGACAATTTCAATACCTTCTCCTCCCATCCTTTCCAAAGTTCTCCTGGTAAGAACTCATTGCATGATGATCAGCTTTATAGTTTAATGCCTTCCTTTCAACAATTCCAAACAAAAACTCCCTTTCTAAAGAAGAGATTTCCCCACTATAAAGCTATTTATACTAGAATGTGAATGACTGCCCAACTTATTCCCCCCTCTTTATGCATTTTATACATATTTTAAAAATCTAGCTTTAGCTTATTGCTTTTGTAAGAAGTCTTCTTTTTCCCCCCCCCAAGAGAACAATAGTATCTTCAAGAAATCAAAATGAATCATTAAAGAAGGCAATGTACCAGACCCTACAAGGTGAATAAACTATGGTCTCAAGGCATAAAGTGTTTGGGGCGGGGTTCCAAATAAATTTTTTCCAGCTTCTACATTAAACTTAGTAAATTGCTTTTCTAGCTCATTAAACAGGATTGGAGAAGCTACAAATGATTCTCCCAAAGTGACTATCTTACTTACCTAGTCAGATCTGATCCATTAACTTTGACCAGAATCAGTCATTTAAATGAAAAATGACTAAACATCATTCTTCAAGAACAATATTAAGTTTGCAAAATAAACCTCACCAGTAAATACCAACAGTAAAATAAAGACCTATTTACTGGTGGAATCACAAACTCACCCACATGTCAAGTATAGGTTTAATATGTAGATTTAAATAATTCCAGAGCTCGAAAACATTTTGCAGATTGTTGAAGAGCCCTGTGTAGATATGGTAACTCTGCTGTGAAAATACTTTGAGTGGGTATTTTCCACCACTCCTGTGTGCAGAGCTGTCATTTTAATATTATGTAAATGCTTAGGGGTAGAAGGCTTCCCATGAGGACAAACGACTTTCCAAGGGGGAAAAAAAAACATCACGTTAAAGAACAAGGTTTTTAAAAGCATACGTTGTGCTATGTAAGCCTCATTATTTCAAGCCTTTGAAGGATAATTTTTTTGTCAGGCTCAAGTATTTGTGGTATTATCCTAGTGACAACTTCCATTACAAATCCAGCTTTCCTGGCACCCAAAGACATTCCAATGTTAATGCAACAGTTCTGGGGTTGTGTCTGCACTTTATTAAAACATGACACCTGAAACAGATGTGAAGTGTCCATCTCCATCCCAGCTTCCTGCCCCAGATGCTGTAGTCATCGGTTTGTCAAGAACTGATCATGTTTTAATGAAGAAGATGAAGGAAAGGAAACGGAGAAACTAAAAGCCATTCAATTCTGAAATTACTCCCAAGCACAACTTTGGTGCACTAAATCCTGTCTGCGTATTCACTTCTGCAAAGCATGAGAGGAAAGGTTTACAAAATGGCGAGAAGAATTTAAGAGGTGGTGGTAAGAAGTTACTGGTAAGAATTGTGGGACGTGAAATCATTGAATCCTCAATTTGAGTCGGGTCTCATAAGTCATCTAGTTCAGTGGCTTCCAAACTCTTTAAATTCATTGATCCCTCTGTCAGATTAAATCACAAGTCATAGAACAATATGTGAAACAATTGAAAGAGAGTTCCTATGGGTTCACATCCTGGTTGGGATCCTGGCACCCGAGTGACTTTTTGTCCTTATCCTAGCACAACCGATACCTCTAAGGGTCATTGCTGGCAATCCTTAGCATATAATTTGAAAGCTCATCTTGTCCTTTCTAATACACTTAGAATCTTCACATTACTTCCAAAGTTTTACTGAAACCTTTCTGTGCCTCTGTTGTAGGTACTTCCAAAGAAAAGAATGATACCATTGCCTCTTAGGCAGAGTTGTAAGGATTAGACAAATTAATACACATAGAGGGCTTAGAAAAGTGTCTTGACATAGTAAGTAGGCAAGCCTTAAGATATATCAGCTATTTTTTTTACTATTATATTAAGGTAAGAATAGTGAATATAAAATTAAAGATCTCATTGAACTTGGGCAAGAATTACTTGCCTTTGCCAGGTCAAAATGTCCTCATTTGCCAAATGATGGGACTGAATTATTGCTAAGGCTTCTTCAACTTCAAAACCTACTCATTTTTTTAAGTTTAAAATTCCCTGCTACTAGGCCAGCTGGAACTGCTTCGGCTATTAATACTAGAACTCTTCACCTTTACAGCTCTTCTTTGTTCAATATATTCTGTTCCTAGAGCAAAAAACAATGAATGGGTCTATTTTTCTTGCCCTCATACCAACTCACTCTTTCCAACAAACTTATTTTCTATTTTCTACTTGAGAATGCATGGCAGGAAGAGCCCATAGTCTTTAGAGCCAAACAGTATGTCTTCAAAATCTGGCTTTGCCACTTCCCAGCTAATTACTTAACTCAGATTACTTAACCGCTATAAGCACTGTTCACTGACATGTTACACAGCAAGAATGGCCTCCCATGCACATTTTGTGAGGATCAAATAGACAAGGTGTATAAAGTTCTTGCCGCACGGTGGGTACACAAAATGTGAAGCTGCCCACTTGCTCACCTCAAGTGTGCGCTTTCTTGCAGCTCTGCTAAGCAGGAAGAAAGGTGTAGACGGAGGGAGAGCAACTAGTGCAGAGTGGAAAAGTTCACGAAAGAAGAAGGTCCGACGCTACTTTCGTGTTGGAGATCATGGTTATCTCAACAACTCTTTACTTTGAGTCTGCTTCACCTCAGGTTGCTAGGTATTTAGAGCAAAGGACACGATATAAGTGTAATAATAATTAACATTGATCCACTTCCAAATGCTTTACAAACAGTAGATAATTAATCCCTGCACCAACTCCCAGGGAGACAGATAAAGATTATCTCCACCTAAGCACAAGAAGAAGAGGAACAGCATTTCAATGCAGCCACAGGAATGCAGGGAAAGTGTTAAGCAACACCACTCAAATCTCCAGCTCTCTTCTAGCTTGTCCTGAACAATCCCTAAGACCCATGAATCAGGCGCCACACAAAACATCTGAGTGAAAAGGAGAATGAAAAGGAAGAGAAGGCAAAGGAGGATGAGAAAGAAGGCTAGAAAAAGAAGCTTCGGAAAACTGTTCTGTGGGAGTGTCAGATTCACAGATATAGAACTAATTTCTTACAATTCCCAGGTCGTTTGGCCCCTGGATCACCTGTTGAACTCAAGGGTGGCTTAAGGAGAACAGGAGGCTGGGTGATGCATCCTATTTGATGAGTGTTAAGACAATGATGAAAAATGTTAAAGTAGGGTGAAAAAGATGGAATGAAGAATATGGTCTGACCATGGGACACTAAAGAAGGTGTTATTTTTATATACTAGCTCTTCCAACAACCAACAAAACAGTCAGTATTTTCTAGCTTGTTCCCCCTGCCAAATTCTGAAAGTGGCTCTGGACTTTTATAACCCACTAAAGCCCCAAGTGCCAGGTTCATCTTTGGAACACTCATCAGAGCCAATGTACAGCAGTCTCAATGGGGAGACTTTGGGGCTTGGGTTACAGGTGAATTGCCTCAAGTGTCTGCAGGACCATGCTCCCTCTAAAGGCACTAGGGAGGAATTCTCCCTAACTCTTCTAGCTTCTGGTGGGTACCACCGTTCCTTGGCATGTAGCTGTGTTGCTCCAATCTCCATCTCTACTCTTACATGCATTTCTTTCTGAGTGTCCTCATATAGTCTTAATAACTTCTCCTGACTTAGTCCAGAGAATAAGAAAAATAAAATGAAACAAACAAATGAAATAAAAAGTATATTTTATTTTTTTTCTCTTTTTTTTATTTCAGCATATTATGGGGGTACAGATGATTAGGTTACGTATGATGCTCTTGCCCTCCCTTCCCCTCAAGTCCGAGCTTCAAGTGTGTCCATTCCCCCGGAGGTGCGCATCGCACTCATTGTTCGTGCATATGCCCATCACCTCCTCCCCCTTCCCCCCTTTAAAAAAGCATATAGCCTTTATACCCTAAACCAGTATGAACTCAACTCAATTACATCTGCAAACACCCTATTTCCAAATCAGGCCACTTCTGAGGTCCCAGGTGGACAAGAATATTTTTTAGGGGAGGAGAGGATGCTATTCAACCCACTATGATAACCAATGAAGTTGTGCATAAAGATTCATCTACGAGGACATCACCTGGTATGGCTTATAACTGTGGGCAATGGGAAATATGCTAACATATATAACAGTAGAAGTATGGTTGAGTAAATTATAACACATACCTCTATTAAAACATTAATATATGTTCAATAGTAGCAGAATATCTGTCTTGACAAGGACACATAGAATTACCAGGATAGACCCTTTTCTGATTTAAGATCAAGTTTCAATAAATTTAAATGTATTCAAGTTATACAATATATGTTCTTTGACCAAAATGGAATTAAATTAGGAATCAATAACAGATCTATTAAAAATCCCAAATATTTGCAAAACAACAAACTTCTAAATAACAAATGAGTCTACAAAGAAGTCAAAAGGAAAATTAGAAAGTATTTAGAACTGAATTAAAATGAAACACAGCATATTAAAATTTGTGAGATGCTGCTAAAGCAAGACTAAGAAGAAAATGTATAGCACTTAAATGCCCATTTTAGAAAAGAAGAAAGGCCTCAAATTGATGACCTCAGCTTCCACCTTAAGAAACTAGAAATAGAAATGTAAATTTAAATTGATTAAGCAGAAGATAGGAAATAATAAAGATCAGTACAGAAAATCAATGAAAAAGAAAACATAAAAGCAACAAAGAAAATTCAATGAAACCAAAATGTGGTTCTTTGAGAAGACCAGTAAAGTCAACAAACCTCTAGCCAGACTGATCATGGAAATGAGAGAGAAGATACAAATTATGAAAATCAGAAACAAGAGAAGGGACATCACTACATAGTCTGCATGTATATAATATAATATTAAACATGTAATAATGGAACGTATGAAGAATTTTACGCCAATAAACTTGAAAACTCAGATGAAAATGACAAATTCCTAGAAAGACACAAACTGCTTACGCCCATTCAAAAAGAACCTGCACTTAAATGTTATAGCAGCACAATTCACAATTTGCAAAGATGTCAAAACAACCCAAGTGCCCATCAGTACATGAGTGGATTAATAAAATGTGGTATAGGTATACCATGGAGTACTACTCAGCCATAAATAAATACTGAACTAATCCCCTTGTATTAACCTGGATGGAACTGGAGACCATTCTTCTAAGTGAAGTATCACAAGAATGGAAAAACAAACACCACATGTACTCACCACTGAATTGGAACTAATCAATCAATACTTATGTGCACATATGGAAATAACACTCACTGGAAATCAAGGAGGTAGGAGCGGGGAGGAGGGGATGGGAACACCTAAAGGGTGCGATGTACACTATTTCACTGTACAAAAGCAATTTATATAAAACATTTGTACTCCTTTAATATTCTGAAATAAAAAAGATAAAACTAAAATTTGTATTACACTTACTAATTCATTTAAAAAATAATAAATCTATTACATGTCAACATAAATAATTTTTGTGAAAAATTCATTTTCCAGAAAAAAACAAATTTGTGAGAAAAACAGTACTGTTTTTACATTTCCACAAATCTCATTAATATCTGGCCAAATACAAGGAACTTGGAGCACAAAGATAAAAAAAAAAAGAAAAAGAAATACTGGAGCAGTACTATCTCCATTAAAGAAATTGAATTCGTAGTTAAAAATGTTCCCACAAAAAATACTCAGGGGCAAGATGACTTCACTGAGGAATTCTCCCAGACATTTAAGGAAGAAATAATACCAGTTGTATATAACTCTTTCAGAAAATTCAAGAACAGGGAATACTTACAGCTCATTCTAGAGGCTAGCCTTACGCTGATCCACAATAAGACAAAGATATTACAAGAATAGAAACCTACAAACCAATACCCTCGTGAACATAGATTCAAAAATTCTAAACAAAAATTTAGCAAACTGAGTACGAAATTACACATCCTGACTAAGTCGGGATTATCCCCAAAATGCAGTCTTGGTTTAGCATTCAAAAATCAATCAATGCAAACACCCATATTAAAAAAAGTAAGGACAAAATCCAATATGTATTTCTGATAAAAAAAAAAAACCTCAGTACTCAAGAATAGAATAAAATTTCTTCAACCTGATAAAGAGCATCCATGAAAAACCTACAGCTGATATCTTACTTTATTGGGAAAGACTGCATGTGTTAGCCTCTAAGATTAAAAACAAGACGAGGATGTCTACTCTCCTCACTTCCATTCAACATTGTACCGAAAGTTCTAGGCAGTGCAGTCACAAATGAAAAAGAAATAAAAAGCGTCCAGATTGGAAAGGAAGATAAAAAAACTGTCTTTATTAACAGACAAAATGAACATGTACGTAGAAAATTTGATGGAATTTAGCAAAAAGCTACTAGAACTAATAATTGAGTTTAGCAAGGTTATAGGATAAAAGATCAATGTATAAAAAGTAATTGTATTGGCATATATTAGCAACAAACATAAATTGAAATAAAAAGTAATACCATTTCCACTAGCATAAAAATATGAAATTCTTAGAGAGAAATATGACAAACCATATGTAAGATCTGTACACTGAAAGCTACAAAACATTGCTGAGAGAAATTAAAGAATATCTAAACAAATGGAAAGATATACTGCATTCATGGGTTGAAAGATCAATATTGTTAAGATTTCTGTTGTCCCTAAATTGATCTAAAGATTCAACACAATCCTAGTAAAACTCCCAGTAGGCTTTTTGGCCGCGGTGGTGGTGGGGGGGAGGGTTGGGGGTAGGGATTGACAAGTTGATTCTAAAATTTACATGGAAATGCAAGGCACCCAGAATAGGCAAAACAAAACAAAACAAAAACAAAAAAACCAAACAAACTTTGAAAAGGACAAACAAAATTGGATAAATAGCACTATCTGATCTGAAGTGCTATTAAACAGCTACAGTAATCCGGGGTATTAACATAAAGACAGGCAAATAGGTCAATGGAACAAAGTAGAGAGAACAGAACAGAACAGATTCACACATAACAGGCAACTAAATTTCAGCAAGGGGGTAGAGGAAATTCAGTGAAGAAAGAATAGTTTTTCAACAAATCACGCTGGAAATATTGAATATCCATATAAAAAAAATTTAACTTTCAATCCACACCTTGTGCCATATACAAAGACTAACTCAGGATAGATCATATACCAAACTGTAACACATAAAACTATAAGGCTTTCTTAAGAAAACAAGAGAAAAGCTTTGTGACCTTGGGTTGGTCAAAGGTTTCTAACATCAACAAAAAAACATCACAAGTGACCCATAAGTGAAAAAAATGATAAATTGAACTTCACAAAAATTAAAAACTTCTTCTCTTTTAAAGATATTAAGAGAAAAACTACAGACTGGGAGGAAATCATATATCTGACAAAGAACTTGTATCCAGAATATATAAAGTACTCTTGAAATTCAAGAATAAGAAAACAACTCAACAAAAATGGGCAATAATTTAAACAGTTCAACCAGAAGACACACATAGATATCAAATAAACACATTAAAAGATGTACAATATCATTAGTCATTAGGGGAATGCAATATAAACCATATGAGATACCACTACACCTTATTAGAACGTCTAAAATTATAATGACTGACCACACCAAGTATTGGCAAGGATGTGGAGCTACTGAAATTCTCATATACTGTCAATGGGAATGAATACTGGTACAAACGCTTTGGAAAATGATGTGGCAGTTTTGTTAAAAGTTAAATATACACTTAACATTTGATCCAGCCAATTGCACTTCTAGATATTAACCCAAGAGAAATGAAAGTATATGGAAATATAAGGATTTGTATAGGCATATTCTTAGTAACTTTGTTTTTAATACCCATAACTCAAAAAAACCCCAAATGTCCCTCAATAGGTGAATGCGTAAGCAAATTGTATGTATCCATACAATGGAATAATACTTAGCAAAAAAAAAAAAAAAAAACAGGAATGAATTCTTGGTACATGCAACAACATGGATGAATCTCAAAATAATTTTGCAGAGTGAGAGAAGTCAGACAAAAAATTAAAATGTGAGTACAGAACAATAAAATTCTAGAAAATGCAAACTGATCTATAATGATGGAAAGCAAAACAGTGGTCGCTTGGGAGAGAAAAAAATGTATATATTGTTTGGAAAAAGCAGTTTCTAAAACAGTGATGTATCATGATAGCTTTTTTTCATAAAACATAAGCACAGAAAGAATTATCTCCAAAGGATGGAATTTTGGGTAATTTTTGTTTTATTATTTTATTAAAAACACACTATAAACAAAATTACTCATGTAATTTTTAAAATACCATAATAAAAATGTTTTAAAGAAATATATGGTTTCTCTTGAGATAACTAAGGTGAAGAGATGAAAAGGGCCTGGTGTTTCACTGTCGAAACAAGAAAGGTCACAAGAACATCAAAATTCCCGGACTCCAGAGCATCCTGTCCTCAGAACTTCCTACCAAGAGGTAGAAACAGGAAATTAACCATAAGAAAATGGCCAGAACCCTCTACGTTTTCAGTCAATTTTCCAGTTTTCTTTTTTCCCCTTTGAACACTTGCAGAATCTTTGCAAGTTATTTACAGTATGCAGAAGGTCAGATGCTAATGTACTTTAACAGAGGCCTTTGATGACTCTATTAAAAGTAAGGCCTAGGTATCTGGGATTTCATAATGAAGCCATCCTTAGGGCAGATCACACATATCCAAAGAGATAAGTGCACAGGCCAGGTTTCAAATCTCCTCTCATCATACAGCATCCCAGGAAGAGGAGGTGGAAGGCACATGAGGGTCTAGCCTTCGCCACCACACAGGGGTATGTACACCGCATAAACTTGTCCTTTCAATTGCTTGGCCTCATTTGCTTACTGCTAATGAGACAGCACTTCCAAATAACAACGTTCTAAAACACATTCCAGTAAGTGATTCCAAGGTCTCGTCTTCCTTCAAAAAGGTTATTGGATTCTGTTTGGCTTACTCCATATCTCTGTTTTGCTGCGAGTTCAGGATGAACATCATCAAGCTGGACTAGTAAATTGAAAGAACCGGACCCATCCATCTGAGGATGATTGGCCACTCTACACCTTCCCTGCCTTTGGACGAGATCAGGTGCATTCAGGGTGTTATGGCTGTAGATCTTCTCTGCCTTTGGAAAAGCAGAAGCGATGCTTCGCTGAAGGACCTACTACAGGGCGAAGGAGTGCCCCCTACCCCTATCTTTCTAGTTAACTTCCCCTCCAGGGAAAGAGGTGTTATTAATCTGATTGTTCAGATCTAGGAACTGTCATCAGCCTCTTTTAATAGCAAACATTGTCATGTTGGTCAAAAGTGGGTGTCTGTGGTCACTATCATAACACTTCGAGTCCCTGTATCTGCAAAGTGAGAACATATACCCCGTGCTGCTCTGAGGGGGCAGACTGGCCATTTTGGTCCACACCATTAACTTGATAACTCTCTTTGTAGACCCCAGCATCCTAGAGTGCACAGGAGGCAAGACACGTCCCTTAGGCCATGTCCTATATAATGTGGCATTTATCAGAGTTTGGCGTAGTGCTTCTCAGGCACTTGTTCAGCTAGTAATAAATGTGTTTTTTCTTGTTTTGCATAGTACATCATTCCCTCTGGCTCTTGGTTGGGAACTCCAAAAAGGAGAAAGGGTGAGTCATTCATTGCATGACCCAGCTCCTTCTCTGAACCCCCACCTCTCAGCATTCTGGGAGCAATCCTGGACAAGAACTTGGACCAACTGGATTCTGCTGTATGTGCTCCTTGTCATCCCCTCTTTGAATAATCTTGCAAGTGTTCTCTGTGACTACATTAGTTTATACTATGTGACAGCTTATTCTCTCCCTTCCCTTCCTCCAGAGAAGCTCTGGCTCCACCACCACTAAACCGTTTCACCTCCCGGATCCAGCTTTCTGGATCTAGACCTGCCTACCTCATCAGTCCCTCTCTCATTACTGAGCTTTGACTCCTAGAAGGCTTTCTCAGCAACCATTTCATGTAGAGTCAAAATATTTATTTGCTGCATACCCTTGGCCCAGTTGGAAACACCTGTATCTCCCCCAGGACACCGCCACTTCCTTCCTCTGGACAGCTTCAAAGCATCAGCTGTTTGAAATGAAGACCTATTGTGTGTATGAAAATGAATTTTTTCTAGTGCTTCATAATGGTTTGTTCTTTTAAACCTGTAAACGTTCCCTTTTAATTTTGTCTTTTGCTCAGCTCATCTTCTTCTGAGGAAAGTCCAAAAGTAACTTACAAGTCCATGCCCTGCCTGAATTACACAATGGTACAATTGAGTAAGGTCAGGATTGTTTGGGATTTGCTATATCTTTGGGCCCCTTAAAAATAGTAGTAAGTTAGAAGGGCAGAAAGGTTTAGAGAGAACTTAACATATTCTATATCGAGTCATTTAAATCTCGCGATTTAAAAATCTATATACATGACAGGAAAAGAATTCTCTTTATCAAAGGAGGATAAGATCAGCGGAGTAAACATGCATAAGAACCTACTCTGTGATGAGCGTTGTTATGGGTTATGCTGTAACCCCCAAAATTCATTTGTTGACATCCTAACTCCAGTACCTCAGACCATGACCTTATCTGGAAATAAGGTCGTTGGAGATGTAATTAGTTAAGTTAGGAATAGGTTGGGCCCCTAATGCAATAAGTAAATGTACTTATAAGTATATATAAACATATAATATAAACACAACTAAATATAAATATATAATGCACTTATAAAAGGGGAAATGTGGACACAGACACACACCCGGGGAGGAGGCCACGTGAACATGAAGACAGAGATCAGGGTGGTATATCTACAAGCCAAGGAATACTGAAGACTGCCAGCAACCTAGTGGTGACCAGAACCTACGAGACAGGAATGGAATAGATTCTTCTTTACAACCTTCAGAAGAAACCAACCCAGCTGATACTTATCTTGGACTTCAAGCCTCCAGAACTGTGAGACGATAAATTTCTGTGGTTTGAGCTACCCAGTTTATGGTACTTTGTTCTGGCAGCCCTAGCAAGCTAATACTAGCACCATGCTGTATTTCATCTCCCTTAATCCTTTCAACCACACTTTGAAGCATTTACTATTCTCTCCATTTGCAGAAGAAACCGTGGTTCCGAGAACTTATATGCTGGCCAAGCATACGTGGTTAGAGTCATAAAGCCACTTACGTGCCTTCTTGACCTCAAAGGCTGTGCTATTTCCAGAGCATAAAGCTGCCTCCCATAAGGAGAAGGGGAATGACATAGGGAAATGTGGGTGGGAAGGCAGTTGGCAGCTCACCTGGACGGTCTGCTGTAGGCTGGAGTGCACGAGGCCCAGCTCACTGCACTATGCAGCAGGCCATGCTTTTCCCTGGCGTCCTTCCTTTCTGTCCTTCTTTCCCACCTCCTGGCATGTGGGGCTTCATTCAGGCCAGACATCAATACTTTGGTCCAAGTTCCTAAATTCCCCTCTTAATAATCAAAGGTCTTTATTCCCAAAGCCTCACATCTGATTAAAGTAATTCAAGACTAAGGTGGAAATGACTCATAATCCCTAATATGATGTTCCACTAAGGGATCTTTCTATTTATAACAAGTAGCTAGGACAAAATTAGTCTCTTATGTTTACTCTTCATTGCACAATTGAAGGGCTAGCAAATGAAACATAGTCTGTTCTCTAAAGGAGGTGAAACTTTCCATTATGCTATCAGTTTAATTTGCATGTTTTCATTATTTTAGAAAACCCTGTTCTTTGCTAGTGGTGTTCATCCCAGTACAAACGTTTGCAAATTGTAAGATAGTGAAGTCCACCTTAATGTTCTATGCAGTTTTAAATCAAACATGTATCATATGTTTAGCAACATATAACAGGTGACTACAGTAGGCTGTGAAATCGCATTTGAGTATTTGTAACTATCAAACTTTTCCAGGTATTTACACAGTAGGAAGTTAAGTGTCTCTTAACTTTTCAAGCTCAAGGCTTAGAAAATCACTGGATAGAAGGCACTTGCCTTTAGCAATGTAACAGTGGCTATATTAGTCACAGAATTTTCTAGAAAAGGAGCCATAAATTCAGATGTTTACAAAGGACCAGGTATAAGAAGAAAAACAATCTACATTCCACTTATGGGGTAGCCTCTTTTTAGGATTAACCTATTGTTATTAGGAATGATTGTGGGCATGGCATTGACAAACCTTCCAATAGTTCAAGGGAAGCCAGAAATCTGGATTTTTTAATGTAAACTTTCCTTATTTTTAAAAGTTAGTATATTAGTTTTTTATTGGTGCTGTAAGAAATTTCCACAAACATAGTGGTATTGACTATCTTAGAGGTCTGGAGGTCAGAAGTCCTGAAATCATGGTGTTGACAGGGCTGTTCCTTCTGGAGGCTCCGGGGAGACCCCAATTCCTCACCTTTTCCAGCTTCCAGAGGCCTCCCACCTCCCTTGGCTCATGGCCTTGTGTCACATTACCTTTTTCTTCCTCTGTTTCTGTCACCACATACCTTCTCTTGGCTCTGACCCTCCTGCCTCCCTCTTACAAGGCCCCTTGTGATGACATTGGGCTCACCTGGCTAATTTAGGATAATCTCCCCATCTCAATACCCTGAACTTAATCACATCTACAAAGTTCTTTTTCCCATGTAAGTCAACACAGTCGCAGGTTCTGGGGATTAGGACGTGGACATGCTTGTGGGGGGCATTATTCTGCCTACCTCAGCTGACAACTAATTCATGTCAGAAAAGTAAGGTATGGAGTGAAATGATACGAAGTCTGGTATTTGTTTTTAAATCCTTCCATTGTCCCCCACCTCCCAAAATGAGTAGATGGGGAAACAACATAGACAAAATATTGACTATTATTAAAACTTGGATATGGTTCATTATTATTTTTGCTTTTCTGTAAATTAAAAAAAATCTCTATAATAAAAAAAATTAAAAAATAAATAATATGGGGACTAATGAAGATACACCTGCAGGCCCTATATGGTCCACATATTGTCAGTTTTCTGTTAAATAATTACCACCTACCTGTTCAGAAATATACAACATACACACACACAATCACCCCTGTGATGGTTAATTTTATGTCAACTTGACTGGGGTAAGTGTACTCAGGGAGCTGGTAAGACATGGTTTCTGGTTGTGTCTGTGAGGCTGTTTCTGGAAGAGATTAGCATTTCAATCAGTAGACTGAGTGAAGAAGATCCACCCTTCCCAGTGGGTGGGCATAATGTAATTTGTTGAGGGCTCGGAAAATAAAGCAGAGAGAATTCATTCTCTCTCACTTCTTGAGCTGCGACATCCATCTTTCTTGCCTTCAGACATTGGAACTCCGGTTTTCTCAGGCCTTTGGACTCTGGGATTCACACCCGCAGCTCCCCTGGGTCTCAAGCCTTCAGAAGCGAACTGAACTACGCCACCAGCTTTCCTGGTTTTCCAGCTTGCAGACGGCAGATGGTGGAATTTTTTGGCCTCCATAGTTGCATGAGCCAATTCCCATTATAAATCTCCTCTTATGTATCTATCTATATACATCTTGTTGTTTCTGTTTCTCTGGAGAATCCTGACTCATACAACCACAAAGGCACTCACTGATTTAGCACGTAGGGTTTGGACAAATCCCTAGTGTTCCTCAAAGGCCCCAATAGTCCACTGAAGTGCACAGGTGCCTGAGGTTTGAGAGTGGGCTACTAGCTATTGCGAGAGACGGGTTAAGAGTAGCCTCCATTCGAAAATGGTTTTGTGGGTTTTTTTTTACACATGGTAACTTAGCTAGTGACTCTCCTGAAGCAATACAATCTTTGTCTTTAAATAAAAAATGGATTAAAAAAAAGTGGACTTTCAATGCAGGTGGTACAAGGGGAGAGACAGGGAAAGATGTACATTAGTGACCTTTCTTAGAAAACTGAAGTTTTACAGGAGAAAAATTTTATACTTCAAGAGTGTAGCACCTCTCAAAGTTCTTGAGATGCAGCTCTCAAAAGTGACAAAAGTCTCCATAATAATTCTCTAGCCCTACCATGCTACTCCTTCCCTACCGCTTTACTAATTCCTTCTAGCTTTGGAAAAGTCAACCTCTGGAAATTCTCATTTTGTGCGGGATGCTTGTCCTCTGTGCATCATGGTTCTATACTTTATAGATGTGTCCTTTGCACATGCATATTGCCTATGTACAGTGGGTGTTCAGTATACTCTGCTGAACTCATACCTAGCTGAAGTCATACCTAGTCAACTGTGTCTCAGCCCCCAGTAAACACCATCACCTGTTTAAGCAGCATTGTCTGAAGAGCTTGGAGGCCTGCGATCTATGTGTCTTCATGGATATTCTTCACCCACCCATGGCGCCAATTCCCTTTTCCCTTCTCTGGGTCCATACTCAGCTTCCAGAAATGGATGAAAGGCTGCTTCTAATCTGTGACGCTCACAGATAATTAAATTAGACTCCTCTCAGTCTGGTGGGGAAAGCTATTTTATACTTCTGTTAACTCCAAAGGGCCATTTCAATTATAGTCCCTGTCTGGTAAACAAGTTATCTTTGACTTCCAGCCTTGACTTCCTACACACCCAGGAAACATGCCCTTTAAAGGGATCCTGATATGCAGCAGAAATTCACATTTTTTTAGAAAAAGCTATCTTTTGAAAGGCAGATGACATTATCACTGAATCCAAATAGAGCAAGCTCTTTAAAAAAAAAAAAAAGTCTATGCTTCCATATCTTCTGTTTTGTTTTCAAAGGATAAAAGATGGGGTGTGTTTGTGGACTTCCTAGCTCATTTCCTCATTCGATTTATCCTTCAAAATAGAAAGCCAAAAGTTCTTTGAAGAAGTTAAAATGTAGGGAGTGTCCAGCGTCCACACCACATCAGCATTCCCTAAAGTCATGGCTGGCTCTATGGGTATTTGGAAATGTTGGACACCATAATACCATTTACCGTATGAAAGAAACATCAATGTGCTTGCTTTTAGTTGGATCTATCAAAGCTTCATGACTAAACAAACAACAAAAAATAAACAAGAATTGATTTTAGAGAAATAATAAAACTGTGTGTCCAAGGACCAAGTGACAATCAAATTCCAAAGCCCACTTAGCCTGCTTTAGTTTAAACTCCTTCCTAAAACCTGCCCCAACTGGGAATATTCATTTGTTTTCCTCTGACCTCCTGGCAGCAGGAGGCAATCTAGTATTAAGAACATAAATCTTATCAGACACTTCTGGTTCGCAACTCAGCTTAGCTTTTGTCACTGTGATCTTGAACAAGTTACTCACCTTCTGCTTCAGTTTCCCCATCCATAAAATGGAGGCAGTAAAAGTCCTTCTTCTCTAAGGCTATTAGAAGGATGATGTCAGATAATTATATAATGGGCTTATCTCAGTGCCTGGCAAAAAGTAAGGTCTCAAAATTCAGGGTTTCTCAGAATTTCATCTGTAGACCACTTGCTTCAGAATCAGCTTGGCTGCTGGTTACAAATTCAGACATCTGCCCCTCCTAGGATCCAATTATTTTAGAAGCACTGGGGGTGTCTCCCAGAAACCTGTATTTATAGCAAGGGGCCTGTGTAAGTCTTATGCATACTATAGTTTGAGAACGACTGTAATAAGCATCAGTTTACCATCACCAATTACCATTTACCATCAATTACCATCACCATCATCGTAACGTAGACAGCACTCACTTTCCACCAGTGATTTCCAAAGACCAGTATCCTTGGATTCCCTGCCTTCGTGTCACTGGACATTTGTTACAATTATTAATAAATTTTTGAATCCCAGATCCACTGAATCCTGATATCTAGGAATTGAGACTACATGCCTCTATTTTTATAACCACCTCTGGGGACTTTGATGGGCAGCCTTCTTCACTGACTCATGTAACTCAGATTCTGACACTGAATTATAGCCCTTTATTACTTAACCATTTAGTCAGTGTCTATGATATGATGATAAATGCTTGTTGAGATTAGTTGACCTGAATAAAGGTGCATCTGCCCAAGTAAACCTCCAAGCTATGAGAAGATCTGCTCAGGGATTTCCTTGTTCTCAATTTTTTTCACATTATAGCTATGAACGTTTGATTCCTTCACAGCTTTTCCAGCCTCTAGTCATTGATGTGCCATTCTCGTGATTTTTATTGTATGCATTTGTACTGTTATGGGAATTGCCAGTTGCCCATTGGTCTTGGTTCTGAATGCTATAACAAATTTCCATAGGCTGAGTATTTAAACAATAACATCATTTCTCACCGTCCTGGAGGCTAGTAAGTACAGGATCAAGGGGCTGGCAGACCTGGTGTCCAGTGAGGGCCTGCTTCCTGGTTTGCAGATGGCTATCTTCTTCTATCCTCACATGGAGGATTGAAAGCCAGACAGCTCTCTGGCCTCTTTTTGAAGGCACTAATCCCAGTCATGATGGCTCCACCCTCATGACCTAATTACCTCCCAAAGTCCCCACCTCCAAGTATTATCACCCTGAGATTAGCATTTCAACATGTAAATTTGGGGGAAACACAAACATTCAGTCCATTGTACCACAAAAGTCTACTCTTTCCTTCTTTTTCCTAAAATAACTCCAAGATTATTAGAAGTGATAATACGTTCAGACAGTCCCCAACCTTTTTGGCACCAGGGACCGGTTTCATGGAAGACAATTTTCCCAAGGACTGGGCAGTGTGGGATGGTTTCAGGATGATTCAAGCACATTACATTTATTTCACACTTTATTTCTATTATTATTACATTGTAATATATAATGAAATAATTATACAACTCATCATAGGTTGGGGACCCCTGAAAATTATATTTTCCAGTTCCATCCTATCTTTCATGTTCATCCTCCTCTAACAATTCCAACACATTCGAGTCTTCCACCTGCACCCCATTAAGCTCACTTGAATGTCCAAGTTCACAGTCAATTGGTTGGATTATATGTACAGGCATCTCCTACACTGATAAGAATCTGCTTCACGTAGCAGTCTTTATGTCTGCTGGCATAGTCTTTGTAGTTATCAAATAAGAGATGATATAAATGTTATGTCCAGATAGAAAAGTAGCTGCGAAAATAGAAAGTGACGCACGTTTTTTCCTGTCAAAATTCCCTTTTGCTGTGAACAATATATTTATGGCCAACATGCTCCTTGCTGGAGTAAAAGAATCATGAGAATTCCAAGGGCCTTTGAACATTCTACAAAGCCCAACAGAATCAAATGAGACATAAGAAGGCACTGTTCCAAATACAGTGCCATGTCAGTTGAAATCCTTCTAAATAAAGACATTTTTCTGGACTATCTTGGGCCTCGGAGGATTTTTAGTAACGGGTCTCATATAAAATTACCCTTATACTAATTAAATATGAGGTCTAGAACTTTAGATTTATAAAATTGAAAACGTGGTAAACTAACTATAAAGAACCTAAAAAGAATGTCACTTTCTGGGGGGAAAAGTCTTTCTCGTGATTTTTTTCTGTCTTGTTTGAAAATGCATTCATTCACTCCATAAATATTTATTTAGCATAAATTGTGTGGTAGGCACTGTGCTCAGTGCCACTTCATAGTGGTACAAGGCAGACAAGGTAGGAAAGAGAAAATAAATAAGCGACAAACAAATATAAAAATTAAAGTTGGCAAGTGTTATAAAAAGACGAAACAAGTTACTGAGAGTTAAATACATTACAAAATAGCATAGAAATTTTCATCTGGGAACAATTCAACTGCTGTCCAATGACAGTTCAATGTCCTAACTCTGTGGAGAATTGTTTAGATCTAAGTTTCGTCATTTACAATGTTGGTCATCCCATTGGTGTCATCTGGGAAGTCCTGATGATTTCTTTAACGCCTCTAAAATAGTGATAAAATTTGTAAAAGGACTACGTTTACTTTGATTCACTAATTTAGAGTCTTTGGAGATATTTATTCAGAGAGATTAGAGTCTACAAGATAATATGATAATGATTTCAATGGACGGATAGTCATCTACCTATTCATTCAATCACATAATGTCTTCAGCAAATTCCTGTTACAGGCCAAGCATTGTGCCAGGCTTCAGTGATTAAAACATGAATAAGACTTAACTCTTACATTTGAGGGGTTCATAATATCCCTAACATAGGGAGTACAAGACAGCACTGCTTGGTTAGGTCAAGTCCTGTAAGTTCAGAAGACATTGATACTCCCTGGGTTGGAGGAGGGCTAGGAGGGGAAGATATCATTTGTCCATGCCTTAGGTGACTACTGGGACTCTCTTAGAGAAGAGAAAGAGGATAAAATAAGTAAAGCAAAAGAGGTCAAAGATTGAGAAGAAATATAATGCATTCAAGGAATGGTCACCAGTTCAATGGGACAGAAATACTGGTTGAAGAAAAGTGTAGCAAGAGAGACAAAGTGGGAAATATAGCAGCCATCTCCCAAATAGCCTTTGACCATCACACTGAGCTTATGCAGCCACTAAAGTTTTGTAAGAAAAGTGACCTATTTTCTCGAAAGCTGCATACCCTGTGATTATGACACACTCTTGATCCAGGCTTTCTCTCCTTTTGAGCCGGCAGTTTCATAGTAAATTGGTCCTTAGAAGAGTTTTGCTGAGAATTGTCCCCTCTGTGCCTGGAGCATGAAGACCAGATCAACAGCTGGACAGGGGATATGTACCCTCTGCACACCTGCACAGCAGAATGGCAGCTCATTAGAACTGCTTCTGCATCTTTATTAGCTCAACTATTTTAAGTTCTGTTACTTTTTTGTACTGTGTGTGTGTTTGGGAACCGCCCTAAATATTTTTCATGACAATGCCAAGAATTCCTGTATATTACAGAATCAGGTCCTGTGACATAGAGCCCTCGATGTTTTTGGGGTGGATGAAGAAGAAGATGGGCAGAGAAAAGACAGGGAAGGCATTAGGCCATCCACATAATTGGCTTTAATGCCAGCAGAGAGGCTGGCCTTTGGCAAGAATCAGACCTAAAGAGTTTCCAGGTCTTTCCTTCCCATCTCTCAGTCACCACTTTCTCTGCTTTGCCTTTCTTACCTTGCAACTAGAATCTCTTGCTACATCTTTCCAAGGCAGAGCTCATGGTGTTATCTGCACCACATTGACCTTTCATGTTACACTTTCTTTTGCTCAGCTAGTGCTTCTCACGTGGGCAACACCTTGGGCTTTTGTTTATATTCCGGATTTGCCACTCATTCCCTTTTGCTTTTCCTGGCATCATAAATAAAAATATTTTCATAGGCTGGTCGTAGCATGGACCCTAAAAATAAACCCTCATGCCTGACTCAGCATTATCTCAACTGGAATGAGCTGCATGTGGTTATTTAACCACTCCCTTTTAGCCCCACTTCTGTGATGACACCCCAATTTTATTGAATAGCATTTCAGCATTGACATAGAAGAAGCTTTCTTTGTAAGAATTTATATTGGGTTTCAATTTAAACACTCAGTAAACTATCTCTATAGCACTGTCTATGTGTCCATGCAACCTAGTCTATGGCTTCTCATAACTTCTGTGTATTTGTGTTAAGTTAGGATAATACCTATATTTCTGAGTATTTACTGAGCACCAAACATTGCTTTATATGCATTATCTTATTTAATCCTCAAAAAAGTCCTAGGAGTATGTGATTATTATCCTAATTATATGATTAAGCAAACACTTGCTCAGAGATCTTAAGCCCCAAGCCAAGTTTATGCAGTTGCATTTTATTATTTATTCTATCACTAAATTTCATTGTTTATTATTGATAGACACACAAAGGATGCTAGATCCCTAACACCTAACACAGTGCCTGGCATATAATAGATTCACAGTATGTGTTTGTTGTAAGAAAGACCATGTGGTAGACATTAGCAGGAAAATCTCTCCCTGAGAGGAGGACTACAGTTACAGAATGGCTTTTCTCCATATTTTTTCCCCATCAGAAGTAGAGCGCCAGAATGCTCATAGTTTTCTTGGGTAGCTGGACAGGGCCAGATCACCAGAACCAGTGCTGGCTTCATAACAAACAGCATGTGCTTACAGAGGCCTCATGCATGCCTTAATGCTTTCTATTGCTGTCTTGAAATTCTTAGTAATTTTTGAAACAAAGGGCCTCACGTTTTTATTTTACATTAGGTCTCACAAATGATGTAGCCAGTCCTGACTAGAATATAAGTTCTATGCAGGCAGATACTGTCTGTTTTGTTCACTGCCCCCTTCCCAGCACCCAGGACAATGTCTGGTGCAGAGCAGGTGCTGTGTGTGTGTGTGTGTGTGTGTGTGTGTGTGTGTGTGTGTGTGTGTACACGTGTATTTATATTTAATGAAAGGATAGATTGAAGCAGAAGTCAATGAGTTACTCAAGAGACACCAAATTCTTGGCAGGGAGTTCAAGTTTTATTAAAGGTGAGAGTTTAGAGTGTTCAGGGAATCAGGCAACAGCCCCTGGCTGTATTAACAGCTGGACAGCAGGGCATTGGTCCCCAAAGGGAGTGATCTAAGAGGCAGAGAGCTATAGACGCTGCAGAAGAGAGCAGTTGGAACTGCAATCACCACCATGTGCATAGTTGGTGCTCACACTGGTAATACGTCCAGTGTGCGTATCTTCACCTGTGAACCGCACCTTTGTCTGTTTGCTGTCTGTTCTATTTCTTTCTGCTCCTCAGTATGATGGTTACTTTTTTGTGTCAACATAGCTAGGCAATGTTATTCAATTAAAAACTAATTGAGGTGTTGCTGTGAAGGTATTTTGTAGATGTGGTTAATATTTATAATCAGTTTTTTTTTAAGTAAAGGGGATTATCCTTGGTAATCTGGGTAGGCCCCATCCAATCAGTTGAAAGTCCTTATGAGTAAACTGAGGTTTCCCTGAAGAAGAAGAAATTCCACCTGTGAAATGCAGCTTCAGTTTCCACCTGAGAGTTTCCTGCCTGCCGTTCCCTATGGCCTATCCTGTGGGTTTCTGACGTGCCAGCCACGATCAAATTAGCCAGTTCCTTGAGCCAAATCTCTCTCTCTCTCTCTCTCTCGCTGACTTCAGGAATATGGGTAAACACCTGTTTTCCTCGACACTTTATCCAAAGTCATCTGGAGAATACTATGTACCTTGAATATAAAAATCAGTGTACTATATATATCACTCAGGGTCAAATCAAGAATAAAGTCTTGCCTGGTAGTTCAGAGAGGATTTAATATATGGAATGAGTTACGAAGGCTTTGGAACAGCTGAAAAGCCAAAGTGGGGATGAGGAATCAACCTAGAGGGTAGCAATGATATGAAGCTCTTACCCCTTTAGAGCTGCAGGGACCAAGGCAGGAGGTGATGTTTTATCACAGTTCCGGAGCTGGGGTCATCTAATGGGAACCAGAACCAGGTGGGAACTGCAGGTGGGGAGCAGGCTGGAGGAAGGGGCTCTCAAGTCAGAGCTGAAGCCAGGTGAGGCAGAGCCACTCTCCCGTAGATGTCTGACAAAGCAGAGAGAGGGAAGAAATTCCTTGGCTTCTCTCTGCTCCTGTCCTTCAATCTCCCACCAGTAGGAGATCCTGACCTAACTTAAGTAGATAACAGTACCTACTTCATAGGATTATTGTGAGAATCAAACAAGGTAGCAGACAGAAAGTAGGAGGCATAGTGAACGTTATGCAGAGTACTCGCAAGAGTAGGTGTTGCAAAAATGTGCACCATTATTAATAATGCTTCTCGGAATCCCACCCTCCTGCTGGGCCTGCAGGGCCCATAATAAATGAAATGATGTCCACTCTCTTATCCTTACCCAAGTCTGATCCCTGCTACTCCTGGGCCAGTCCTAAGTTTCAACCTAACGCGAGGCCACTATTTTTAATTCTCTTGGATGGGATGCCCATGAGGCATTAAACTTCTCCAGAGAGAGCATCTGCAGAAATGGATAACACAAAAAACATGCACCATAACCAGCCTGAAACTCAATATCCTGGCTCAAACACTCCTCTCCAGATTTTCTCCTGTCCTCGGATCATCGGTACGTTCTCAAAATTAGCCATACAAAACTCTTTCCAAGAACAAGATTCTTGTCTTTTCATCTTTTGCTTCTAACAATTTACTTCTTCCTCCAGCATCTTCTTCTGTGCTTTTCATTTAGCAAGCTCTGTTAGATTTAGTCCACTTCATCTCTGCCTTTTGACCCTCTGAGAATTGGTGACCTTTTTCATTATAGTCACTTTTTCCCTCTATCCATGTTAAGACCTGAGGATCACCCTACTCTAGATAGATTTGCCAGAGATGCATATACTTTTTTTTTACTTGTAGCAACCCTGGGACCTCCTTGCTCTCTGCCAGGAAGGAATGTCTAAGAATAACTCTGGCTTTATACCTCACAATGTAAGGATTGTAAGGTTTTGGACAGAAAACACATTATCCATGACAACACGATGAGTAGCAGACATACTGCGGCTGGTATCAACAATTGCCCTGTTTTTTATGGGTCTGTAAGAGCTTCATTTGCACCTATTCTAGCACCTCATCTTTAGCCTCATACTAACCTCACCCCAACACTTCTTTGAGTCCTTTACAGCTTCGTTCCCCCGAGTGTCCTGTGCAGTCCTCTCCCACAAAAACTCAGTTCTCCTCTCCTCCTCATTGTGTGCAAAGGGTGTGATTTAGGTTAAAGAAAGTGACTACCTTGATTGCAAGCATTATGAGAGGCTACAAAGATCCATTCTCACTAAATTACATTGCAAAAGGGATGGTTCAGTTGAAGATGAAGATGAAGAAGATGATGATATAGCAAATAAAAAAATAAACAGACCAGTTTAACTACTTTCTCATAAAGGGAATTTTAAGGGTCAATTTCTATCTGCTTCTTCTATTATCATGGTCACTAATTATCTACATTTGACCCGACTCATGAGAAAAGCTAAATTATCTATGGACACAGATTTCTTTTTTTTAAAAGCATGGTAAAGGCTGAAAGCTTTGATGGAAAGCTACTCAAACAAAAAGAAATATAAATTAACAGTCCTATTTCAAACTAATAAGCAGAGAAATTTTTTAAAAACTCATTTACATATATCCGTCCCCTCACGCATACACAAAGAGTGCAATGCACACCCTCCGAGAGATGGACACGCTTGGGACTGCGACTTGGGGGGAAGGGGGGCAAGGGCAACATACGTAACCTAAACATCTGTACCCCTATAATAACAAACAATAAAAAAAAAAGCCAACTCATTTACACCATTAGAACAGCCCATCCCAACTGAATGAGATAACATGTATTCCTTCATGCTATGGCTACTTATTGAGCACATGCTATGTGTCAGGCACCATTCTGGGAGCTGGGCATGTTATGACAAGAAGCATCAGACCAGCTCTCCCCTGATGGAGTTTATAGGCTTGCAGAGGGGACAGACATTACATAAACCATCAAACAAATAATAAATACATATTAATAATTAAAACTGGTAATTGCTGCCATTTGTTATGAGGCTTATATAAGAGCTCGACTGAGTCAATGTCACTTTTCTCCTGCTCCGAGGGCTTTGCTATTCTTAAATTCTGAGTTTCTCTGTGAATTAAATTGCCAATGGGGAAGGGGCTAACACGGTCAGTGACTCTGATGCACACACCTGGAATAACAGGTGCACGGACGTTGCTAACTTTCTGTAAATATTTCTGCAAACAGCAGATTCCTTTGCATATGATCCTTTACCCACACCCTGTTCCCACGCCCTTTTTTTGGCCAAATGTTTATACAGCTGTTGAAAAGGGAAAAGGGAAAATAAAAAAAATGTTTGGGACTCAAAACAAAAACAAAAACAAAAAACCCTCAGACACTCCTCTCTTGCTTTGATTTTCCAACTTCTCAAACTTTTAAAGAAATCAGTTCTAGAGTTTTGATTCACAGGGTAGATCGTGCAGAGAACTGTGAGGTCAGTTAAGTTTAACTGTGGCACCGGGGGTGATATCTGAAATATTTAACAACCAGCACAGGCAGACACTGAAGCAGGTGCAAGGAGGAAACAGGCCCTAAGCCGGGACAGCAGCTGAATAGCTGCCCTGGGGGCAACTTCGCACACTCATGTCACATGTCCTCTGCCTTCTCTGTGTCTCAGCACCCTTAGGTCTCATGACCGAGTCCACTATCTCCAGGTCTCGCATCCAATCAAATACTCAGTGAGTACGTCCTGTGTCCATCCCAGGAATTGGACAGTGAATGAGGCACAAGCAGTCCCTGTCCTTATGGAACTTAGAGTCTCTGGTGGTGATGGACTAAAAAGGAAGGAAACAAACAAATGAAGAGATCCAGGAGCAGGGAGAGGGAATGACTCAGTTTAAATAAACTCATTCTTATAGGATCGTCAGGGCTTAACGAGTGAGTCTTATAAGTGGTATTTGCATCTTAAGAAGGGACAAACTATTAGGCCAAAGAAATGAATTGTTGATGATGGGATTTCAGCCATAAAATGGAATAATGAGAAAATTATTTGGGGAGAGGGCACAGTGGACAGAGGTTTTTCCTAATCCCATAAATCACCTCATCTAGAAAACTATCTGGGAATTCTATTTTTAAAGCTGGCCCAAATTCGAAAATACAAAAAGTCCTTGTCTGGAAGGAGGGACACAGAAAACTGTCCGGGGTTCTTTCTTAGGGTGGCATCAGGCAGAGGGGAGAGGAAGGACTTTCTTTGTTCTTTTGACTCAATTTTGTGTCATCTGAGTTTTTATGAGCCTTTAACACTTTTGTGAGGTACACAAGGGAAGGCTGTCTCTTCTAAAGAGCTCATGTCTTAGTGTATATGCCTCAAATGATTTTGAGATTTCTGAATTATTTCAAACTTTAAGTTTCCTCCTGTGTTCTTCTATCCCTTCAGAGGATGTGTCTGCCCTCTTTGTATCTCATGTGCAAAAGTGAAGGCAAGATGGGGCAAGGTTAAGGGGAGTTATTGTTCAATGGGTACCGAGGTACAGTTTGAGAAGAAGAAGTCCTGTGGATGGCTGGAGCTGGTGGTCGCACCACAATGTTAATGTACTTAATGCCACTGAACCGTACACTTACAAATGATTAAAATGGGTCATTCTATGTTATGTACATTTTATCATGATAAAAAAAAGTGAAGACAAGAGTCAAGCAGAAGGCCCAGAGCCCAAGATAAACCTCCTCCTCTGGTGTAACCATCCTTGGTTTTCCTTGAGGTCTGACTGCTCAGGCACCTGCGGTGGACTCACTTCCTTGGTCAATGTCATAAGCTCCTTCTTCCTGTCTGTGTGTCTGTGTGTCCGTATGTGTTCACTACCTTCCCTGTCCATGCCCAGTGACATACTCACATGCACATACACACCCCAAAGGGGTAAGGCATAAAGCAGAAAGAAGTGGATGGTTTCACAAGCTGCTCCTCAAACCTGTTTCTCTTAAGTTTCTCTGTCCTTTAAAGCTGAAAAAGTATTTCCCAACGTCTCTCTACATAACACACACACATAAATGCATGCATACACAAATGTCAACACTTGTTCAACCAAAAGTGTGTCACAGTATCCTCTAATCAGAGACCAGACACACCAAAATGTATTAATTTTGATTTTATCTATATGCCTGTTATTTTACACTAAAAACTATTGAAATGGAGACCTCCTCTATTCACCCACTGTTTACAGTTGTGTATTAGTTTTCTATTGCTGCCATAACCAATTATGATGCAACACAGATTTACAGTTGTGTAGGTCAGAAGTCTGACTCAGGTCTCATCAGGCAGAAATCAAGATGGCACCAGGGCTGTGCTCCCTCCCAGAGGCCCTAGAGGAGAATCTGTTTCCCGGCTCATTCGGGTTATATGCAGAATTCAGTTCCTTGTGGTTATAGGACCAAGGTCCGTGTTTCCTAGCTGACTGCCTGCATTCATTCCTTGGTACATCCCCACCTGACCCTCCACCTTCAAAGCCAGCAATGGTGGATATAATCTCTCATGCTTCAAATCTCTTCTGTGTCTTCTTCTGTAGTCTCATCTCTCTGACCACAGTCAGGAAGGTGTCTTCTCTTTTAAAAGCTCATGTGATTAGACTGGACACACCTGGTTAATCCAGGCTACTCTCTCCATTTCAAGGTCCATAACCATAATCACATATTGAGAGGTTTTGGTGATTCAGGCATAGACATCTGTGGTAGGCTGAACAATGGCTCTCCCCCC
>RJWJ010022753.1:0-26523 GCA_004363605.1 Indri indri | reverse complement strand
TTACTACTCAGCCCCACACCATGTCTCCTGTCAATCTGCTGGCCAGAAAGTCTACTCCCAGGCCTTCCTGGGGGTCCTCTTGGTCTGCCATGAGAGTTCCCATGGGGGACCCAGTGACTCTCAACTTAGCAGCCATAGCACCCAGGAACTCCTGGTGGTTCAGCATCCTAAACACAGGGCTGCTCTCTGCTTGACCACACTCCAGGAAGTATCTCTGGCTCGGGCCCAGGCTGGCTGGAGGCTGCCTGTTAGCAGGATTCGTTTCACAGTCCCCATAGTAATAGGCTCCTCCCATGAGTGTTCCCACCAACTTATCTAATTGACCTCTCCCTGAGCCTAAGTCCAGAGAGGAGAAGTGGGGTGACCCTGCTGTTCTCTGTACCTCATTCCCTCCTCCCCACCAGACCCAGGATCCAACAAGAGGTGGATTTTCTTCCTTTTCCCTCTGCCATAGCTCTCCTTCACAGAGCAGGCCTTCACACCATAGAAAAAGTGCCTATGCCTGAGACCAGGTGTTGATGTGCTAAAGAAGGAGATAAAGAGATTTGGATAATCCTTTCTCAAGACAATAGCTTGGCTTGCCAACGATTGTAGAGCTTCAACAATCTAGATTTTGACTTTCAAAATTGAGTATCACCTCATTTATTCCTTTATAATTCTATAACAATTTTCAATCTTCCCCGAGTAGGCAGACACCTAGGGTGTAAAGGAAAGGAATACATACTCAGAGAAAAGAGAAACCACATTAATTTAAACATACCTCAATGTAATGAGGATCCTGCTAGGACTGTGGGCCAGGGTGCATTCATTTAACACATATTTATCCACTATGTTCTGAACACTGTTCCAGGCAATGGGAATACAGCAGTCAACAAAGCAAATAAAACTCTTTGTTCTTAAGAAGGCTGTGTTCAAGTGGAGTGGAGAGACATAGAAATAAACAAAGTTTATTTGTGTTTATCTATCTATCTATCTATCTATCTATCTATCTATCTATCTATATATATGTAATGCTAAATAGTGGTAAGTGTTAAGGAAAAAAATGAAGCAGAAAGGGGGATATGAGATTCCAGGTGAAATGCCAGACAGGACGAACAGGGAACACCTCACCAAGAATGCGGCTTTTGAGTAAAGATCCGAAGAAAGGGCAGCGGGTGGGGGATGAGGGTGAGCCGTGCAGATTTTTGGAGAAAGAATGACCTAGGCAAAGGGCATTTTAGGGCAAAACTCCAGAGCAGAAGGCTTCCTGGCTTCCTGGAGGGATACGAGGAGGTCGGTGGCTGGAGCTGCAAGTGGGGAGAGTGGCAGGAGATAAGATAAGGAATGTGGGTGGGGGTGCCAACCATGCCGAGCCTCTGTCTTTTGCGCTAAGTAAGACGAGAGCGACTGAGGCCATCTGATCTGACTTTCTTCTTAACAGAACTGCTCTGAGCCAGCATCGTCCTTAGGGTTAGAGCTGGAGTGGCCCATCTACCTCTGCTGGAGTTGTAACAGTGGCAGGGGTGTGTGCCTTCATAGGGAAGTCCACAGAGGTGGGCAGGCTTAATTGTCAGGAGAATCTTCCCTCTTTTTCAGTTTCTATAGGACAGGGGTTGGCAAACTCTCGCCCACAAGCCAAATCTGCCCTCACTTGTTTTTGTAACTAAAGTTTTGTTGGAACACAGCCATGCGTATTCATTTATGTATTGTCTATGGCTGCTTTTGTGCTACAATGGCAGAGTTGAGTAGCTACGACAGAGGCTATCTTGTATGAAAAGCCTAAAATATTTACTAACTGGACCTTTTACGAAATGGCTTACTGACCCCTGTTATGGGAAACAAATACTGGAGAGACAACTAGGAGAGAAAGCCAAAAGCATATGAGATTTGGGGCTAAAATAGGTTTGAAACTGAAAGACATCAAAATAGGATATGAATTATTTATACCAAAAATATATCATAAAATGAAAAGAAAACAAGAATTTAGTTGAAATATGACTTCTTAGAAGTTTGGAGATTTGTGGGTGTCAGGACTGAATTTTGTAAAATTGCTACATAGGTGACAACATTGGTGGAAGAGTTAATCAATTGAATACCTTCTTTCCCCAGGAGGGAACCTAGCAGATCATAAGCTAGGCTGGAAATTTCCATCATGAATGAGCTTGGATGTGTCTACATTTGACCTGATTTGCTAATTGCCTTGCCTTCATTTTTAGTGTATTGCTTAAGTATATGCTGATTTAGTCTAAGAGATCATCAACCCTTTTTCATTATCAGCTTCCGTATATTAATGTCAGATAACAGCTGGTAATAGCCTTAGCAGTCTTAGAAGTACGTTTAATTCTGCAAAAATAATGGAGGCTTTGTTGTCCTTTCAGACCCAGTTCCATGCTTCATTCCTTTCTGCTTAACATCACCAACCCAGCTTGAGGCAGGCTCTGTGAGAGGACACTTCTTGCTAATGCGGGACCACCAGGCGCTGGATGGACACCTCAGCTCCCTTCTTACCTGACCCCTCTGTGAAGCAGCTGCCTGGCCTCTGAAGTGCCTGGCTTTACCAGTTTAATTGGTTCCACTCAATGCACGCACAGTCACCAAGACATTTTCCAAATTACTTATAATTAATGCTCTAGTCATTACAAATGAGCTGTCTCAGGCCAACTCCCATTCCCTATTCAGTGGCCTGCACAGGCAGAATGGGGTCACAGGTACCACAGTCATCTGAGAAGAGGAAGCTGCTGCCCAGAGGCAGGTCTGTGGCTGCTAATAAAGGCAAGTTGGTAACTGGTTTGGCATAAATGGCAATTACTTAAGGTACCTTTTGCAGTTTTGTATCATTGAGGACTTAACAAAATACCATGCACCTAGACTCTTCACACTATTCCAAGAATATGTACTTCCACTGCAGCAGCTTACACGCTATACTTGGAGTCCCTGATGCCCCTGGCAGGTTAACACCGTAAACCCACTCACCCAAGTACATAAGGAGTGTTTGTTGCCAAGGCTGGGCCTTATCCATGCAACAAATTTGTAGAATTGTCTTAGCCCTGTGAAAGTTGAGGCTGCAGGGCCATCTCTGGCCTTGATTTAAGGAAATTTACAGAAGCTTATAGTGATACTATTCAAGAACCTCCTGTCTGAAGCTGAACTAGGTGAGAAACAGAGTGCTTTCTTTCTTTAAGAAGCTTTGTGTCACTGTTATAGGAGTTGGTTATTCCATCCTGCTGGGGCCACTGGTCTCACCTGGTCTATACCTCCATAAGTTAGCAGGCTCTAGGCCCTGGGGATATTTGCATGTACTTAGAACCCAGGAGAAAAATAGACTCATCAGGCATAAAGGAATACAAAGTTTCTAGGGTGGGCTCCTAGTGTTCACAACCCAGTAGGGGATGAAATCTGGCCCAGGGTACCCAATACTGCCAGCTGAGATGAGATCCTGTTGTACTGCCACAGTTGAAAGGGACATGGCCCCTACCTTCAAGGAGCTTGACGTCAAAGTGAGCCTACATAGAGCATCATGGCAGCAGCAACAGCTTGCTGAGGCAGTAGACTTGTGTCCCGAGTGATGTTCTAGAAGAGATACTATGTGCCCTGGGACTCCTACCCGTGGTGATTGGTGCTGCCACAGTAGGGGAGCTGGGAGAAGAGGGTTCTAAGCTGTCATGGTTATATTATATGTCAACTTGACTGGACCACAGGGTCTTTTCTGGCCTTTGGACTTGCACAGAAACATTAGCTTTTCTTAGATCTCAAGCTTGCTGTTTTTCATACTGGAATTGATGCTGTTGGCTTTCCTTGGTTTTTGGGCCTGCAGACTCCTACTGGAACTACACAGGGGTTTTTCTGGGTCTGTAGCTTGCTGGCTACAGATCTCGGGACTTCTCAGCCTCCATAATTGCACAAACCAATTCCTTACAATGCATTTGTATATTGCATTTTATTGGTTCTGTTTTACGTCCTATTGGTTCTCTTTCTCTGGAGAATGCTGATGAATACATAAGCCTGGTTGGCATTCAGGAAGAAGCCATTAGTCTCTACTTTTCACGCTCCATGGGGCAGTGTGTTCTCAGATCCTGAGGGCTCAGGACATGTGTCTTTCCATCCTCTGTGTAGCCTGGCAGTCAGAAAGCTCCTGCTGTAGGGAGAGGGGGTGAGGCTTAAGAGAACATGAAGTTCCCATTCCTGGCTCCCAGCGCCTTCAGGCCACCCCCAAGCCTTTGGTGCCTCCCCACTTTAGGATCCTTCAAGGGAACACTTTGGAGTCAATTCCCAGGATGCAGGGGGCCATGTGGGAAATGAGTTCTTACTTTACGGCGTCACAGGGAACAGCTCCCAGATACACACCACACAGGTCAGCGCCACTAATGGGGAAGAGCCATTACCCTTCATCTTTTCTCTTCTCTGTCTTGTCAAAAGGTTTTGGCATTAACTAGAAACTTGTCCTTAAAGATTTTCACTTTGCACCAACTGCAGTGAATTAAGCTAAGGGGAAAGAAAACTCTAGGCACAGGGGTGTTGCTGGCTACCCACACAGCTCTGGCTCTGTCTGGTGAGTCAGGCAGGATTTGTTTGTTCCTGGCCCCATCCATGCATATACATAGAAACACACGGGGAGGTGTGGAATCACACTGAGGGATATTTTTATACGTCAGAAAGATGTGGTCTTGATCCAGTGCAACACAGAACTAAAAAACCCTTTGTAGTTATAAAATCTTTCATCTTAGCCCAAAGTGCTATCCTATATCTACTTTATCTACCCCCGAGTTCATGAAGTCAGAAGCCATGAGGATGATCCCCCCTCTTTTGGAATATAAAGAAATTTAGGACAAGGTGGAGTAAGTGATTTGTTGTCAGTCATGCAGTGCAAAGTCTGGATAAGAAACTTGGTTCCTCTCTCCTTCTCTCCCTCCCTCCCTTCCATCTCTGGATCTTCCTTCCTTTCCTCCTTCATGAAATGTCTGTAGAGAACCTAGAAGGAATTTCCTAGGTGCCGATGATTCGGGACTGAGGCGTTCTCGGTGAAACAGGAAACACAGAGATGTTGACACACAAACTGAATGAACGCTGGGAGATAAGAGCAGAGGCTTGAACAAGGCACTGAGGGCCATCCTGTGTCGGGAGGGTAAGTCCTCCTAGAGTGTTTATGGAAGTAATACTTGAATTAGGGATGGAAGGAAGTATAAGAATTTTATAGGTGAGAGACAAGAAGGGCATTTCAGACAGAGGGAACAGAGTATGCAGGAACTTAGCCTTGTGCGAGGGCATCCTGTGGTCGGAGAATTTCAAGACTGTCAGCTTTGTTGAAGCGTGGAGGGCTCTCCTCTGACCAGCTGACGCTGACTTCTAACGGGAAATAGAAACCCTCTAATCATAGCTCAGCCACAAGAACAGAGTCCAGGCAACGTGCTGTAAACACTGCCTGACATAGATTAATCCCGCCTGCCTGTTGCCAGCCTTTGATGACTGTTCCTCTTTCTTCAACAATGAAGAGAGTCATGTCAGTCTAATGACTGTCATATTATCTCCCATTAACTTCATTATTGGACACTAACTGTTTCTGGTAATAATTCATTCACTGGTAATGACTTGGTGCCCAATGCCTGGATAATTACTGTCACAAATGCCATCAGATGGGTGCTCTGGGGTGTTTTCTCCATCTGAGACTGGGGCACAAATCAACTGAGGGCTCAGAGCTTGTGGGGTTTTCCTGGATGTGACAGAGGAAAATCACCTCATGAGTGACAGGGGCAGAGATTTCTCCTGGGGACTCTGAAAAGCATTAATAGATTTTTTCCCTGCCCTTGGGCTTCTGAACAGCCACATGGGTCTGAGTGTGTACGTGAGTGTGTACGTGAGTGTGTATGTGTGAGTGTGTATGTGTGCAAAGCCATTACTCAGTGGAAACATCAAGCCCTTCTCTTACTCTAAGGACAGTAAGGGTATCTGGCTAGAAATTCTGCTGGATTAAGTTTTATAATCCATGACACACAGAGGCCTTGACTCCCAAATTACTCTAACTCCACTCTCATTATCCATATTTATTTGTGAGCAGAGATATGCTGTTTGTTTGGAAGGCCAAGGATGTGGTTTCTAAAATTGCCTGTGGTTGAGAGTAACGTTAGAAAGAGGGATTAAATCTGCCTTAGAATTTAGGGGCTAGGATGATGTGAAATATCCAGGGAAGGAAGGAAGATGGACAGAGGTCAACGAGGGGAACTCCCAATGGGCTTGAGACCTCGGGTCAGCCTGTTGCGCCATCCCACCACCACTGCGGGGAAAGACCCCTTCTACCAGAAGCAAACCCAACAAATCCCATAGCCTGAGAAAGTTGGGGCTGTCCAGAAATAAGTACGACTTTATTCTTCCATGCAAAATTGCGCCTTGCCTAGACCAGAGAGTGTTTTTGAAACTTTACAAATAGTTGCCAAGTTTTTTTTTTTTCCTGCGTAATAATTTTTGACCTCAGATTCACAGAGTTGAGTTGATCGAGTCCGCAATTCATGGTACAATATTAACATCAGGCTATGCAAGGAGGTCTAGTTTTGTTCATTCCTCATGGATGGTTAGCCCCACTGCTTTGAGACTATCACTGTCACTAGGGTTGTGGATTTGGTTCTGGTCTGATATGTTCCAATTTGCCTCAATCTGTCCTCAGGGGCAACAAGTCCATAACCTCACCATCTATTGGTCCTCAAAGGGAAAGTCTGATCCCGCTGTAACTCCCTCTGGACCACCAGGAAAAACAACAACAACAACAAAAACTAAAGGAATAGGTGAGCAACAGGAGGCATTTTTGTGTAGGGCAAGGGTCATTATAAACGGGCTAGGCCACCTGCCAATTGACAAGTGGAACTTTATTATGTGTAGAGAAAGCATGATTCATGACTTAAAAACAAAAGGAATTTAATTTACTAAAGCATTTTATGGAGTGGGAATCAGTGACTTCAAGCACCAAAATGATGAAATAGTCTCACTTTTTAACTCAGTTGGATTGTTATACTTCATTACTTATTTTTTCACCTTGTTAATTATCCAGGTGGTTGAAATAATATTTTGGAAAAGTTGCAAATGGGTGATAGTCTCTGTGTGATTTTTGCCGTACCGGGGGCAGTGTATTCTTATTGTTGTTCAGTATTCTTTTTTTGTACGTTTTTTAAAGTTAATGTTTCCTGCTTTGGAAATCTTTAATTAAAAATGACCGCATGGCAGGAGAGGCAGGCTCCCCTGGAGACCAGGCCCTGCAGGTGAGATTGGAAGACGGTGGAGCAGATGGCAGGATGTTGTCTTCTGGGATGGGGAGTCAGGTTTGTGGTTTGAAAAGGCCAGGAAAAAAAGGTCTGTTGTGTTTAAGAGTGAAGAGAGCCCTGCTAGACCAACTGATGTTTAGTGGAGATGTTTTAGCTGATTCTGAGTAATTGACAAAAAGGCTCTCTCCTCATCGGGTGTGGACAACGCAGCACTCTGCTTGGGGTTTCAATGGTCTTCATGGAACAGCTTCGGACTTGAAGTTAAAAGGCAGAATTGTTTTGAATCGTGTTGTTTTCTAAACACCTAAGAAGAGTTTTCCTCCCGGGCTTTAGTATCTGGGAAAAAATATATGTATCTATTGGTTATGGACACGTCTATAAAAATAGACATAGGTAATAACCAAATACCACGGAGTAGCAGATTTTTTTTCTCCTCTCTCCCCCAAATGCCACAATGAATTGTGAAAAGGTCAGTCTGTTTCTCCTATGCAGAGAGGATGGGCATCTGTAGCAGAACCTGCCTGGTGCTTCCCCTGGAGACTTCTACCTGTGAGCAGCTGGGTGGGATGAGAGCTGTCTCAGCTCTTAGCAACATGTCCAGTGTCTATGGGACTGGGCCTTAAAATCTATGGGATGGCTTTTACAACTCAGTGAGGCAACAGCTTAAATTCATGAGCTGTCCCTATCAGAAACACTTGATAATTTCTGTTCTGGTCAGATGTTTGTCTGACTGCTGTGTCTTGGAGGATTTCCATATATAATAAATTGGTTCAAATTTTCCAGAGACATTCTTCTAATCAAATGTACCAAAATACGGTAACAGGAAACTTCTGCCTTTATTTCCAATAAATCCAACCTTAGGTACAATAAATTCTGGAGTGGAGTCACGGATGCACCCCAGAAAATTCCATCCTATTAAAAGGACTGGGGGTGGCAGGCCACCAAGCAACCAAGGGAGTGTCCATAAATTACAATCAAGAATGATAACAACAAATAACACTGTTATGAATATTTTTGAACATTGTGCTAAATCCTTTATGTGCATTATCTCAATCCTCTCAATGACCCTATGAAATAGGGATTATGATCGTTATTTCCACTTTACAATGAGGAAATTGAAATATGGAGAGGAGCACTGACTCACCCAAGCTAGTATGTAAAGGGGTAGGGGTTGAATCCAATTTTGTGTGATTCCTGAGCCCAAGCTGTTAACCACCACTACAATAACTGGTGCCCCAGTTGAGAGAGTTTAGGTTTTGGTTGCTTACTATGTATAAAGTGCCGTAAGGGATACAAAGGGGCTAGCACATGTCTATAATGAAGGTTAAGAGAGTAGGTCAGATCATAAGTATTCAGTTTTTGGAGGACAGAAAACCTCTGTGAACTGGAGCTGTCATTATGGAGTAGGTTGACCTAGAACAATGGCAGAGGATTTGGGCCTGCCTCTTAGAGTAGAGAATGCTAACTAGAGCCCCTAGACTTTTCTGAAAACATAAAGACAAGAGAGTCATGTAACAGAATAAATATTTTCTGACCTGTGGCTAGAGTAAATTTACAAAGTCCCATGACAATCCTTGCCGTCTCCAGAAAAACCGTTACTGTTATCAGTTATTCCAGGAGATGGGGAAAGGCCTAGCTCTGAAGAGACTTGCTCCAAAGACCTCATTGTAAAGCCTGGTGTAATGAAGCTGGTCGTATACCAGGTTCTTTTTCCTTTTCCACGTTTGGGAGGATTCTAAAATGGCAGCTCCTTTGAAAGACCCATGAAGCAATGAAATTGTGTCTAGAAGAGAATGATCTGCGTAGGCATACCAATTTAGCAAGGATCAAGGAGAACTTGGGCCACTGGTAGGAGAGCGTAGCTTTCTCCTTCAGAATGAATAGGTGATATCATAGAAGGAGGAGCTTTCCCTTTGATGGCAGGTTGTGCTCCCTGGTTCATGGCATGGTCTTCTCCATCCTAAATTATTGGGTGACATAACTTGTACTCCAGCAGAACACATGATTATTATTCAGGAGCAAGTGACTTGAAATTGAAATGCTCACACGGTCGTGAACTCCAACAGCGTTAAAAATAAATCTTTTTATCTGCTCTGCATTCCTGGGCTGGTACTCTCTTCCACTGGAGCCCCCTTTAAAAGATGTGTGGACTGCACATTGAACAAGATCGAATGTGACTTTGCAAAAATAGAACGCCTGGTCTCTCCTCTTTCCTTCTCCACTCGACAATGCAAGATAAATTCACTCCACGGGAACCTTTTGTGGGTTGTACTGCTCAGGCAATTTGCAGTTTTCTGGGGGAAAGGCAGCTCACGCTACATTTATCACCCCCTGCCGCCGGCTACAATTCAACCCACTTCGAACCACTGAGCAGAGGTGCTGATGGGGGCTCTGGCATTAGAATTCCACATCATAATGGAAGTGCAGGGAAGCAAGAGACAAATGTATCAGGGCCATTCCAGTTCTCCACTAAGGAAGGAGACAAAAAGTGTGACACCAAGTGATGGGGATCAAAGATGAGCATGTTGCAATAAATAAGAAAATATAGTTGCCCCCCCTTTTATATTTTTTTTCTTCTGCTAATCTTACCTCAAACAGTGAGTTTCTATTGTGATATGTGAATCATAGCTCATTTCAAGACTGGTAGCTCTGTTTTCACTCTGTAATCACTGCCCAACTCAACATAGTCAAAACAAGTCTGTAATAAAAGGACACGACTTATTTTCCCTTTCTTCTTACTTTACCTAGAAATCTTGTTCTCTAAAGAAACAAACAACAACAACAGCAAAATGGATGTGATGGGCGATTGGGTGGAGTTCATGTATTAGTCAAGATAAGTTAGGTGATGCTACAGAAATGAACAACCCCCAAATCTCCCAAAACAAAGTATATTTCTTATGGAAGCGAGTGCAGGACTCTGCCACCCAGAGTCCCAGTCTGATGGAGCACTACTGCGTTGCTACACCATCTGGAACACGGGGACTTCCTGACCGTTCTGGCAGAAGGAGATTATGCTGAAGCATCTCCCACTGGCAATGAAATTCTTTGACTCAGAAGCGAAGCTCATCCTTTCCACTTGCAGTGTCCTGGCCAGAGCCAGACACGCGGTCTGCCTGACTGCAAGGAGTCAAGGGAATATACTCCCCCGTGAGCTGAGAGGGAGAGGAGAAGGGGTCAGGGGTGAGCCCTAGACGTCTCCGCGACTGCTGTATTATGTATGTCTCCACTACTGCTTGGCTTAGCAGAGTAGACCTGAGTAGGATGGTAGCGGTTTTTTAAATTTAAATAAACCCGGTATATTTGCCATTTCTTTTTATTCCCGGGTACAGTGATGTTCACAAATGATTAAAGAGTCACAGCTTTTCAGTACCGAAAGGACTCAATCAATGCTTAATTGAAAGGATGAGAAAACTGAGACCTAGAAAGGTGGGAGCTGTCCCCAATCCCCCCTTTGATAGCAGAAACAGGCTGATTCCAGCCCAGTGCTCTTCTCACTGCAGTCAGTGGCCTCTCTGTTGTTTCCCTTGGATGGCATCAGGAGGTGGTGTCTGAGCAACAACAAAAACGAGAAGCTTTGAGAATCAAGGATGAAGGAGACGGCATGCGGATTATTTTCGGTGCTAACACCCAAGGTACGTATTGCTCTGTTCAGAACTGACATAGTTTTATTTTATTCATCCATTTATCTTTTTGACTTATTAATCATAACATTAATGATAATTTTTGATTCCTTTAAATTCACCTCAAGGTTCATATTTGGTTCTAGGGCCATGTGTGTGTTGATCGGTGGCAATGCTTCCTAGTGTTTTTGTGCCATGCCACACATAGAAAATGTTAGCGTGAGACAGAGTAAAACCACGGAGGCTGCCCAGTCCCAGAGACAGCAGTGCATGAATTCTCGCTGCCTCGGGTCCTATGCCTCACCACATGCGGGGTTGGGGATCCTTCCCTCGGCACCCCAGTCACCTGGTCTTGATGCGTAGGTGGAACAGAACAGCACCTATCCTTTCCTCTTTCAGGCTGGTAGAAATGAGGGCAGAATTATGTCCATATTTACCTCGGCTGATTTGAATACTCAGAGAGAGATGTTGGTTGGAAGTGATTATTAAGAGGAAAAAAAGTCACCTCACCTTGACCCCACTCGATGGGGCAACTTTTCTTGGAAGAGTCAGATTTTTAGCAATGTTTAGGGAGTGGGAACAGATACCCACACGAAGTTAGACCAGCTTGTACCCCTGGAGTGCTATTGAAAGCCATTCTGGAGATGTAATGAAGCCATTTTAAATAAGGGATATTTGCAGCATAAAATGCTTAACAGATCAAATACCTCTAGGCTTCTGCAGGGTTCAGAGGAGGCAGGATGGAAAGCCACACTGATGAAACACTGCTAACAGGCAAATGTTCCCTTTTGCCACGAGGTGAGCAGCTCACGGGGTTTACCTTAGGGGAGAACTCTTTAGTGGCTGGCTTAGGTAATGAGCATCTGCTGGGAAGAGCTTGTGAGCATTATTTGTGCCCATGTCTGTGCAAAAAATGTTTGTTCCCTTTATGGTGTGGGGTTTTTAAAGGAAAATGGACTGCATCCCATTGGAAGAAAAGAGTTTGATCACTGTCTGGCCCTATCTTTTTGGTCCTTTATGATTCTTTTCTATGTCACCGTTGGACATCTGTCATTACAATGCCGCCGGACCATTTCCTACCCCTCTTTCTACCATGTGCAGGTTTCTTTGTGAAAAACAAGAATGCTAATGTTGTGTCCATTCTCTTTCTGTGTGTGCGTATGTGTGTGTGTGCAAACATATGTATACTTGTCTATGGACATACTTGTCTATGGAACATGGACAAGAGGCTGGAATTTCATTGTAACACATCTGCTGATTCTCTGCCTAGCAATCCAGATGCTGTGGAATAGACAGAAGTAGGTCAGGGTGGGAATTGTCCTATCTCAGCATATTACAAGGTGGGTATATGACAAGTGAGTGGTTCAGAGACAGAAGTAGGAAAAACCAGAGATGGGTAGTGTAATCATATAATTTATCATCCACATGCGGACACTTACAAGAATGAAAGGGGGTGCTATTAACAACTACATTAAGACAACATGTGTAAATTGGGACTGTCCCAGGCCATCTGGGATGTATAGTGAGCCTGGGGATGGGCTAAGTGTCAAAATGCCAGGAGAGGCACAGCCATGTACTAAAACCTAATCTTTCCATTGGAATGGAGTCAGGAGCATGGCCAAGGCTATATACTGGAATGATATAATGACAAATGCAAAAACTGGATGGTGCAGGGGTAAGAACTAAGGTCTTCTGTGGTTAATGCAGCCTTAAAAGCAAACAAGAGCTAACGAGTGCTCTGCTTGGGAAGATGCAAGCCACGCAGACCTGGAGTAATGTAGGGCAGTCAGTAGGTTGTTTGCTCCTTCTGAAGGCCAGAAACTTTCCCCCCTCCCCTTTGGAAAAATCCTTCTGTCTATCTAAAAGGCAAAGTTCCCCACCCTTGACACTTGTCAGGAATGGGCAAGCCGTGTTAAGCAGAAACAGTTCAGCATGGCTGTGTTTGGGGTTGAACGAACAAGAGTGCAGAGAATTTCTGGTGGAGGACTGTCGGTAGTGGATGGAGCATTCTGTTTGAGGGAGACCCCCATATATTCCCTCCTGGTTTGTATTCTATGCAAACTGATATTGGATTCAATGAAGTAAAAATAATAAAAGCCCAAGGATGTCTATAAGTGACATCTTTTTCCTTGAGATAATACATTCGGGGAGAGAAGGGTATCCTAGGGGCATCAAGCTTTTAGAGGAAAGCATCTGACACTTGGCAGAGCTCATTTCATTCATTCATTCATTCATTCACTCAGTTACTTTTATATCAATTGAGTACCCACTAGTATCTAGGTGCCATACCTGGAATAAGGGATACAGAGATAAATGAAACATGGTCTCTACCTTGGAGGAGCACTCTGTCTAGTAGAAAAATTCTAAGAAACTACCCTATAATATTAAAGTGCCGAATGAGGAAGGGATAATGTGTTAAGGAGTCAGGGAGGTGACCTTTGAGCTTGTGCTTAAAAGGTGTGTTGGAGTTTGGCATGCATATAAGGTAAAGAAAGAATTTCCAGGCAGAGGAAATGGGATGAAGAAAGAAACTAAGATATTTTACAGGGCATGGAGTGTTTGGGAAAGAGACAAACACTTAGCTGGACCAAAGGGCCCAGTGCGGGGAGGGAAGGAGTGAGTTGCAGAAAATTAAACCTGGGCCTCTGTTGGGCTGCTGGGTCCAGATGTTGAAGTACAGTGACAGCAAAGGAGGGGACACCATGAAGGGCTGAAAGGAGAAAGGAAGGGTATGGGGAATTAACCATCCAACAAGAAAAAAGAAAACATCCAAAGGAAATGCAGAGACACAGACACCAACGAGGAGAGAGGAACAAAATTCTCAACAGAACCGTTACAAGGTCTAATAGACACACACAGCCCAACTTCCCTTAACTGCTTTTCTGGGCCTCCGAGCGGTGGCTGAGCCTCACGATTACGGGGCCACTGGGACTCAGCACAGATGTCAGGGTAATGACACCACAAAGCCTTTCGTAAAGGGACAAACGCAACCCACATCGTGCCTCCAGGAAGCATCTACGGGTAGGCAAACTGGAGTCATTTTTGTTTTTTAGACTCCACTCTTCAAAGCAAAGAAGTAGACCCAGCGATGGGTAGGGCAAAGTGGGCTCCACAGTCAGAGGCTTTGCTGGGAGCTCGGACCCCACCCCTTGGCAAATTCTGTGGCCAGGACTGGAGGACGCAGTCAAGGAAAATGCTTTCCTAAAATGGCAAGCTACCTGCTGGCACAGATCAGCCTGAAATCAGTCCATTTTCATGTCAGAAACATGTGAGCCCCTAGGTTCTGGGCCGTGTATGTAATAAGAATCTCTCATTCCCACTGTGGTTCTGCTCACTAATTGTCTCAGCAGACTGGCTCCCAGGCCATCCAGATAAAGAGGGGAACTTGGCTCCAAAGCCTAGCTCACCCCTGTCATTATGGCAATGGAATATACAAACACAAATCATCAAACAAACATACAGACATGGGGGTATATTTCTTGTTTATTCATTTTGCAATTCTGCTTCTTTTGGGAAAGTGAGGATTGTCATCTTCGGCTGAGTAGCACATGACTCTGCAAAGGCTGCAGGGAACAACAGCAGTCAGCTCTTTCAAGCCCAGCAAGGGCTGAGTGTGCAAGCAAGGAGGTGTGGTGGCTTAGTACCAGCACGATATGGCCTTATTTTTGTCCTTCCTTCTCCACTGGTACGTATCAGTTAAGAATGAGGTTCCTGGAGGTCACAGGTGTGTGACTCTCACCACGATCCTTGTGCCAACCTTAATAACAAAGGTCAGAACAAGTATCTCATTCACTTGTTCAATAAATATTTATAGAACAGTGATTGTGTGTCAGGGACTGTACCAGGTGCTCTGAATAGAGTGGAAAAGAAGATGGCCAAGGTCCATCCAGGGGCTCACATTCTACAGTGGGCTAAAATAGTGAATGAATGAATAAGCTAAATAATTATACATTGAATTGTAATACCTAACACCTCTGTATAGAGTTTACTAGCCTTCTTCTAAGGCCTTACATATATTTCAGACTGGTATGTACAAAGTATTTGGTAATTGACCATTTTTGACTCCCCAACATGGCAACTTCATGGGCTCTGCCTAATATTTAGCCAGTTAATCTTCCCAACAATCCTTGAGATAGGTACTGTTATGACTACTTAATGGATAGGAATTGGAGGCAAACCAATCAGTTGCCCAAATTCACAGAGCAAGTTTGTGTAAGAATCTAGATTCAAATGCAGACGATTTGGCTCCAGGGTCCACGCTCTCAACTGTTATGTTATACACACAGGATGAGGAGTCAGAGAGTAACTAGAGAAGGCCCTTTAGAACAGATAGTGAGGAAAGGCCTCTCAGAGGAAGATTTTTGAGCTGAGGGATGAGAATGATCCAACCATGAAATGACCTTGAGAATTGCCACTATCCTTTGTCAAACACCGTCGAACATGTACGGACACCTGCATTTCTCATTCCAGGAGTGTAGACCACATCTTCCAAGGTGTGTGCTTCTAACTGACCGCCACTGGGGTGGGTCTCTCACCTGGAAGGAGTGTGGCCTGGGGGCTGATCTGACTTATCAACCTTTGCTGCTGGTCTCTGTGAATGAAGCAGCTCCAAGGGGCCTTTTTTGCCCAAAGCCTTCATGTCCTGGGCCCAAATCAGAAAACCCTGGTGACAACATAGACTTTTCAGTCCTCCTTTAGTTGTGCATATCTTCTGTACAAAAAACCTGCGTCTTCAAATGCTCACAGCACTGTAGGTATAAACTTGTCACCGCAGCCTCATGGACTGAGCTATTCTCAATGCCTGATTCTCTTCTTATGTGTCACAGACTCCATTTTTTTTCCCCGAGCTCTGTAATGAATGCAAGTGTCTCCATTGAGGTTAGTAAAGTGATCATGGCAGAGTGTCTGGGGCAAATCAGTCTTCAAGATCTTCATTTCCACTTCTCCACAGCTGGTCTGCTACCTCTGTCCCTGCTGCTCCAGCTCTGTCCAGGCTCTGAGATTCCGACCTTAAGCCATCCTAGACTGTCACATTGTGGGCTGAGCACTGAGTCATTCTCCTTGTTATTCTGGCTGAGGATATGGTACTAAGTACTCACCCTTGGACTTTGTTTTCCTCTTCCATCCACCACCTCCTTACCTATGGCACACCTATCTTGGGAAGAAGCTCTTGCTTTTTTATCTTATCTCCAAATTATAACTCTGTGAACTATTTTATAAAGCAATAATTCTGTTTTGGTCCCCATCCAAGTTTCTCTTCAGGCTTTGCGTCTTCCCAAGTTTTTCTCAGTAATGGGAGGACAGCCACTGAGTGGCTGTGCTATGGCTTGGAGCCTGCTTCTTAGGAGTGAGCATCACTGGGTGAGGTCACTAGGTACCACCTGCCATTTCCAACTTTTACTTCCATATTGGGATCCGAAGCTGCTTATTAATATCCCATCTTCTCTTTACCCATGCTTACTGAACGGACCAGGATTGAAGAAGTAACAGAGTGACTGAGTATGATCAGAATCAGACCTCAAGTGAAGGTGATTTGGGGTTGGTCATGGGGTTTGCAAGCCTGTGACTATCATGATGTCACAAACCTAGAGAGATGGTATGATGATCCTGAGCACAGACTCTGGTTAGGTGTGGATCCTGGATAGCTCGCTCAATCTCTCTGTCTTTCAAAATATCCTTCCATTAAATAAGAACAATTCTAAAACAAATTTATTCCTTACACAGTGGTTGTGAAATTTAAAAGATGATGTAGTGAGAGGTTTCTGCCTCTGGACAAGATGGAGTAGTAGGGTTTGGATTCACCCTCCTGTTTTGATGCAAAGAAAGAACACAGAAAAAATATATGCAATAATGGTTTGAAGACATTGGACAGCAGGCAATAAAGGGCTGTGATCCCTGAGAGAGAGAAAACAAATGAGGTGAGCCCTACAATGACACCAGCTTATTATCTTGAGGAGATTTTAGTTTGTGATGCAAACAGAGAACACCCAGGCAGAGCCTGGCAAACTTCATGAATTGAGGAGACATAGTGGGGAGTCTGAGGAGTCCGAAGTGGTTAGAGTTTGTAAGACAAAGTAGAGCAGAGAGATCTACACAGAGAAAACCTCAGTGGTCTGCAGAGAGTCCCTTTCAAGTATTTGGCAGAGTACTGATCAACACATGCATGTTAAAAAAATAATCCAGGCCTGGGAAACGATGATCTAAAAGGATTATAGCGAATAGTGTTGGGGGTTCACACGATGCCAAAAATAGTGTCTGTTTCCACCACCCAGACTGGAAAAATTCATAATTAACAAGGCATAAGGTAGCACACTCAGGAAGGTCTGGCTCCAGTAGTGAAGAATAATTAGCCTTAGTCTGAACACTGCTCTGGTCTCACCTAACAAATCTAAAAGCAAGACTCAAAAGGATCACACTGTTTCCATGTAACTTAATGATTTCCGAGAATAAAACTTAAGAATATTTCTAGGAATCCAAAAATATTCAGCACCCACCAAGGTAAAATTCACAATGTTTGGAATCCAATCAATGATTACTAAGTATGCAAAGAAGCAGGAAAGTATGAGGAAAATAATTGAAAATGATCAAGTAGTTACATAGATGTTAGAATTAGACAAAGACATTAAATGGTTATTATATTTGTATTCATCTGTTCAAAAAGTTAAATAGAGACATGGGAGAAAACAAAACACCCAATTGAACTTCTAGAGATAAAAACCATGCAAACAATGTCTGGAATGAAAAATGTGTTAGATAGAATTAATGGCAGAATAGACATTGCAGAAGAAAGGACTAGTACACTTTAAGACATACCCATAAAAACTACCTGAAAGGTAACACACAGGGGGAAAAAAAAAAGAATTAAAAAAATGGAAATTGCTGTGGGACAACTTCAAGCAGCCTAATATACTTGTGATTAAAATCCCTGGAAAAAGAAATAGAAGGTAGTTAGAAAAAATATTTGGAAGTATAATGGACAAAATTTTTCTAGACTTGATGAAAACTAAAGCCACAGATCCCAGAGAGGAAATCAGCAAGGGTATCGTAGGCTTGAATAACACTATCAATCAACTTGGCCTGATGACATTTATAGAACAACCCCACCCAATAACAGCAGAATATATGTTGTTTTCAAGTGCATGTGGAACATTAAGTTTTTCTCAGGATGGAAGCCTGCCCTTGAATTGCTATCCTGTGTCTGGGGACCTGCTTTCTATTGCAGATTGCCAGATGGTACCGTGGTCAAGATTGTTCCGGGCCAGAAGACAAGTCTCAATAAATCTAAAAGGATTCCAGTCCTAGAAAATATGTTTTCTGATCACAATGGAATTAAATTAGAAATCAGTAATGTATAGATATCTGGAAAATACCCAAATATTTAGAAACTAAGTAATATACTTCTAAATAACTCATCAAGTCGATGAAGAAATAAAAAGGATTATGAATTAAATGAAAATATCACATATTAGAATTTGTGGGTTGCTGGTATAGCAGTATTTAGGGGAGGAAATTATAGTAATAAACATCTTTATTAGAAAAGAATAGTCTCAAACCAATGATTTCACCTTCCAGGTTAAGAAACTAGAAAAATAAGGGCAACTAACCTTACAACAAGAAGAAAGAAAATAATAAAGATCAAAGCAAAAATCAACCAAATAGAAAGCAGTCTGCCTAGAGGTTTGCGAATTTTATTTATCTCCAAGAATTAACCACAAAGATCAAAAGCAAAGAAGACAAAAACCACCAACAGTAGGAATGAGAGGTGATATCGTTACAGATCTACAGATATTAAAACGATAATGAAGAATATTGTAAGCAACTTTATAAATTTGACATCTTAGATGAAACTTGCAAATTCCTTGAAAGGTACAAACTAAAGATGCTTACTCAAGAAGATATGAATAATTCAAATAGTAGTATATTAAATAAAGACATTTAATTTATAGTTAAATTATCTTCCTAAAAAGAAAACTTTTGGCTCAGAGGGCCTAACTGGTGAATTCTCCCAAATATTTAAGGAAGGGATAATACCAATTCTACATAACCTGATCCAGAAAATTGAAGAGGAAGAAATAATTTTGAACTCATTCTTTGAGGTTGGCATTGCCTCGATACCAAAACCAGACAAAGATATTAGAAGTAAAGAAAACTACAACCTAAAAGACCTTGTGAACATAGATGTAATTCTTTTAATTTGTCAAATCCAATCCAACAATATATAAAAAGGAGAATATATCTTGAATAAGAGGACTTTATCTTAAAGAAGTAAATGGTTTAATATTTAAAATCAACCAATGTAATTTACCACATTAGCAAACTAAAAAAGAAAAAAAAAAACTATATGATCATCTCAATAACAACAGAAAAACATTTGACAAAATGCAACATCCATTCCTGAAAAACCTTTCAGCAAACATGAAATAGAAGGGAAATTTTCAACCTGATAAAGGACACCTACAAAATACCTGCAGTTAACAATCATACTTAATAGTAAAAGACTGAATTATTTTCCCCAAAGACCAAGAATAAGGCAAATATATCTGCTTTCTCCTCTTCTATTCAACATTAGACATCCTGACTAGTGCAATCAGGCAAGAAAAAGAAAAAGCATCCGGATTGCAAAGAAGGAAGTAAAACTGTCTTTATTTGCAGACTACATGATTGTCTGTATAGAACAGTCTTTTTTAACCTCTGCTGGACATTTTGGGCCTGCTGATTCTTTTTTATTTCCTGCCATATATATATATTGTTTTTTATTTGAACATTCACAATGTTCAAACTCAATAAGACAAATAATTCAATTTCAAAATGGACAAAGGATCTGAATAGACATCTCTCCAAAGAAGATATAGAAATGGCCAACAAGCACATGGAAGGTGCTCAACATCATTAACCATCAGGAAAATGCTAATCAAAAGTACAGTGAGTTACCACATCACATCCAGTATAATGGAAAACACAGATCATGACAAATGTCTTCAAGAATGTGGAAGCATCAGAGCCCTTATACACTGCTGGTAGGAATGTGAAATGGTGCAGCTCTTTAGGAAATACTCTATCAATGTCTTAAAAGGTTAAATATAGAATCACCATATGACCCAGCAATTGTACATTTATTTAGGTGTACACCCAAGAGAAATGGAAGCATGTATTAATATCTACACAAAACCTTGTGCACCAATGTTTATAGCAGCAGCATTCATAAAAGCCAAAAAATGGAAACAGCACAAATGTCTACCAACTGATGAATGAATAAATAAAATGTGCTATAGCCATACAATGGAATATTATTTGGCAATAAAAAGAAATAAAGTATTAATATATGCTATAACATGAACAAACCTTGAAAACATTATGCTACATGAAAGAAGACGGTCACAAAAGACTGTTTATAGTATGATTGCATTTATATGAAATGTCCAGAATAGGCAAATCTCTAGAGAAAGAAATTAAATTAGCATTTGTGTAGTGCTTGTCAGGTGTGGTGTGAGAAATGGAAAGTGATTGCTAATGTGTATGAGGTGATGAAATGTTCTAAAATCGATTGTGGCGATGATTTCAGAATCTGCTAATATACTAAAAATCGCTGGCTTGTATGCTTTGGGTAAATTTTACAGCATGTGAATTATATCTCAATAAAGCTATTATTAAACATACACACACACACACACACACACACACACACACACTTGAGTAAAAGGATGGGTCCTCAAAAGGAGGCAGGACTTTTTGGACTGATGGAAACTTCTATATCTTGACTGTGGTTTGTAGTTACTGAGGTGAATTAATTTGCCAGAACCCATTGAGATGTATGTAAGTTAATTCTCAATAAAGTTGATTTTTTAAAAAATCTCAATAAGGAAAAATAAGCTAATTTTAAAAAGGGCAAAAGATTTGAACTCACCAAAGAAGATACACAGGTGGCAAATAAACACATGAAATGATAGTCAACAAAATTAGTCATTAGGAAAGTGCAAATGAAAACCACAATGATGCACCACTACCTGTTAGAATAGCTAAAATCAAAATGATTGGCTAAGTGTTGTTGGCAAGGACGTGTTGGAACCGGGATGCTTATGCACTACTGGTGCTAATGTAACATGGTATAACCACTTTGCAAAATGGTTGACAGCTTCTTAAACATTCAGCATAAGTCTACCACATGATCCAGTGATTCCACTCCTAGATATTTACCCAACAGAAATGAAAACACATGTCCTTGTGAAGACTTGTACACAATTTTTCATAGCAGTTTTATTTGTAACTGTGCAAAACTGGAAACAATCCCAATGCCCATCAACAGGTGAATGGATAAATGAATTGCGGTATATACTCCTCAGCAATATAGTGAAGTGAACTACTGTGTACATACTGCATGATTCCATTTATTTAAAAACGTTAGGAAATGCAAACACATCTATAGCAACAGAAACCACGTCAGTGATTGCCTGGGGAGGTGGGTGGGAGGGGCAGAAGGTAAGGGACAAGGAAATTTTGAGGGGTGATGGAGTGATAGGTATGTTCAATTCCTCGATTTTGGTGATAATTTTATTGCAGTATACATATGTCTAACTTTATCATATTGCATATTTTAAATATGTGTGGTTTATTGTATGTCAATTATACCTCAATAAAGCTGTAAAAACAAAGATAATCCGTTTAAAGTTCCTGGCTTGCAGTAAGACCCTATTTTCTCTAATTGTTCCTTGGCTCCACACACTGAAATTATAGGCAGAAGAAGTCCCCTGCTCTGGCTTGGATAGGCCCCTGGGACACAGTGGTGTCCAGTCCCCTCCAAAAAAATATTTGTTGGAGAAAGGAAGTGCAATGACCTCTCTACCCCCCCAACAAGAGCTGGCTTATTCAGTATGGAAAGTTCCTTTACTCACCTTCTTGGGGTATTGGCTTTAACAATTATTTATTTTGTTGTGAATTTTCTTATTTTCTACCAACACAGATCAAATCATTGGACTCAAATCAACTCTACCAGTGTTTTTCCATTATGAGTATACTCAAGACACCTGGTAAGTGCACAGGGAGAAAGACAAGCAAAGATGCGTGAGAAAGAGCCTGTGTCTGCAAGGACATCAGAGCCTAGAGGATTTGGGGACTAAAGTGAGAACACGAGTAACTGAATCCACTCGTGTTCAGAATGGGACTGGAAGCTGGGAGCCTGCGGCTACACGGACGTGGAGGTTTCCCGACACGAGAGCACCATCTGCTTCTCCCTCTTTGAGTCATGTGGGCTCATCCTGACATCCCAGATTTACTCTTTTTCTTCCGCTGTCGGAGGGGCTGCATGTCTATCTAGGGGAAGAAGGGAAAGTTTCCCCTTGCTGATTGCTTGCTTTCTGCCTGTACCCAGAGGGACGGAAAGATTCCAGGCTATCAGATGACTGGGGAGGTCTGGCATTTTCTGTCTTTGCCCATGCTGCTGCCTGCCACTTCCCAGAGATCCGCTAGCTGAGCTTGTAGATCTGATTTACGGACAGCTTCTAAAGACAACTTTCAGCTGTGTATCTGTATGCGGCTCTCTGTATGGGCTACTCGACAGGCATGCAGATTTAGGGGGAGAAGCATATGCAGCTCAGAAGGAAGCAGATGCTGCATAATCAAAAGTAATTTAGAAGGAAAATAGAGAGCGAGAAAAGGACAGACCCCACACCCAACATCAGGAGGTTTTGCGCCACTGCTGGGCTCTCTCTGAGGCTCCTGGGTGTTTTCTGTGTCCCAAGCAGCTGCACCAGAAGCCACAGGCACCCTTCTGCTGGCTTGGTGCGATCATGGAAGCAGCAGCCATACGAGACGTGAGTTACGGGCCCACAGATGCCTTGCACCCCAGCCGCTGCCATCAGAGGGTGCCCATTGTTAGTGGATGAGGCAGAACAGGCCTTCAAAGAAGCTACCAAACGCCCAGCCAGTCAATGAATGCAACACGGCAAAGGGTGAAGTTCACGGTCTTCTGGATCTGAGCACTCTGAAGATCACTCAGGCTGGGATCCTCCTCTGTCGCGTCCTGATCTTGAGTGACCTTGGAAATGTTATTTGCTCTTCCACAGCCTCATTGTATCAGTTTCAAAATGCGATGATAAACGTAGGAATAATAATGCTTGCCTTCTCAGGGTTGTTTTAAGGATTAAGTGAAACAACATAGAAAGTGCTCGATTGGGGAGCACACGCACATACAAACAGATAACCTTTAAGTGATTTCAGATGTGGGGGGCATTCAGCCCAGGAAAGGAATCTTCAGCTGCCGGGGATGTTTGCGTGGACTGCACAAGCCTGAGTGTCAAGTCAGGTGCTCACAGATCAAAACAGTGGCCATGCCCACAATGAGCAGGGACATCCTTTCGGATTTAAACCACAGCCTGCTGACAGGACATCAGTGAATGCTGCCTCTTCTTCCTGCTTGTCTTCGTGAAAAGGAAATGATTGCTGGCTCAGAAAGAAGGGTTTGACCTCAAACAAAATAAAAAATCACAACTTCCAGGTATTGAAATGATTTCTATTCACAGATTCTCTTCAAAAGTGAGATCTCTGGGTACCATGGTCTCTTTACTCAGGGGTACAGAGAGCATATAGATAAATGTCATTGGAACACCACGTTGCTCTTGTCGGGAGGTAGAACATTTGCCTTCAGTGTCAAAGTGTCTCTTTACAGGACCCTGAAGGTCCTATAGGTAGGTCGTGGACCTTTGTACATAAGCAAATAACAGTTATTTCAAAGAATTGTGGGAGGATTCAGTCACCTAAAACCTCTACCTGAGTAGAAAAAGGGAAATTCCTGTTGTGTCACCTAAACTGATATCATCTCCAACTTTCCCCAGAGCTCCTAACTCCACATTTGCTGACAAATTCATCCTTGTCCTGTAGTTGTTGACTGGCTGTGTCCCTAACAGCCATAGAATCCTCAGGGCGAACCTCCCAGCCTCCCCCCACTCCCTTGTTCTCTTGTCTACGGAATATGATGTGGTCACATTCACTATTGCTGGTGGTGCCCTCACTAGTACTCCCTGAACTCTCGCCCACATCAGACATACTTTGTTTTTTCCTTTCATTGGAAATCGAGACACATAGAACCATGGAAATGGTTAGGTCGTGGGAAGAGATGGTGGGTAGGCCTCTCTGTGCAATGGTGCTCGTATTTATTCTGACTTTTAGTTTTTGGTTAATTGATGAATGAACTTCAGTCTTTAAAGTAGTACCTGGCATATACTAAGCATTGTGTACATGCTTGCTATCATCATCATCACTGCTGTAACTTAAAAACAGAACCATGACACATGCTTCACAGTTTACATAAGTGATTTCGCGGACTACCCTGTTCCATGTTCTGGTATGCTTCCAAAGGTTACCATTTTTTTCTTCCTTGTGCAATGTAGAGACCTTACATTGGGGTGTTGGGGCAGCATAGATGGGAGTTCTAATGTAGACAGGACCACCTGGGCTGGGAGGGGAGCACAGACTTTCCATGCTTTCTAGACACACCGCTTATGAAAGCATCCTCGGGAACCACCCAGTCCTAGCACGGTGGCTGGCACCTAATGTGCATTAGCAGACTGTCTCCTCGACGTTCCCTCTGCATGGAGCAGCCGGGCTGTTTGCAGTCGTACTTGAAACCTCAGCTCTAGGCCTCATCAAGCAATCCTGTCCTAGGGGCCCAGTAGAGCCCTTCTCATGCTGGGGCCTCATGTCTTTAGGCTCACACTCCTGGAGGAAGTGATTTTAGTTGCCCCCAAAACAGCAAAGGGACAGTGCTTTTCTCCTCCAATTCCTTCTCCTGTGCCCAGTCTGGGTGATTACTGTTTCACTCCCTCATCTGGCTTTCTCTCTGCCGGGTAAGCAGTTTGTGCTAATACTGTTCTCCTTTCCAGATCTTTTGTTTTGCAGATAATGATCATGACAATAACAATCTTTCTCTTTTGTACAGTGCTTTGTAGCTTTCAGAGCACTTCCTCTGCCATTTTCTTATTTTTCCTTCAAAACAAGCAGGGTGGGTAGGCAGGGACGTGCCATCATCGTTCCCATTTCACAGACGAGGCTGTGACACTCAGAGAGGCACACACTATTCTCAGGTCACACAGCGAGGAAGTGACAGAACCAGAACTAGGGTTCACCGCCTTCCCTTCAGGTGCGTGCTGTTTTCCCTGGTGCGTACGGCTTCCTGTGGGTTCGTGGCAGGCGTGAGAGCACAGAGGCTGGCTTTGGCACTGGCTGCTGTGGTGGCATAGGAAACAGCTGAGGGTGTGTGGGGGCAAGCCGGCATCATCACGCTTACAGTGCATAGAGTTAGGGATTCAGAAATGAGAATTTAAATAACCAAGAAAGGTAGCAAACACTCTATTAGTTGAATTAACAAAGGAATGGATAGAATCAAAGAGAAGTATATGCTTTAGCTTCTCTTGGAGAACACACATATGTGCTTATGGTCAATGCATGCATCTTAGTTAGAGGGAATTGGAACCTCCTAAAGCAGGAACTCTCAATCTTGACTGCCAGGGGACACTGAGAAATGCCTGGAGACATTTTTGGTTGTTACAACTGCCGAGGATTGCTGTAGCATCGAGGGAGTAAAGACCAGAGATGCTTCTAAGCACCCTATGAGGCACAGCACAGCTCCACAACAAAGATTTATCCATCCCTAAACGTCAGTCATGACAGGGTTGAGAAACCCACCCTTGAGGAACAAACATTCCCACAGTTCCCATATTTTCAGCGTAGAGACAATCTCGGCATTAGCCTTTTTTATGGATCTATTATTATGACTATTGGGTAACGGAGTTTTTAAGAGAATGAGAAGGACTTCAAGAGTTAAGTTTGATTTCAAAACCAAAACTGGCACTGCCCAATATTTGTTCGCCCTCTACAAAATTGACCATACACCCCTGTGCGGATAACGAAGAAGCGATGGAATAAGAGCCGAGTGATGCTTCGCAGGGATACAGGGGTTTGCTCCAAGCGTTGGCCCAGTTAGATCTGAAATATGGACAATTAATCTGTACAGACCTTGAGAATGGGGTGCTCTGTTGAGAGCTGCTCAGGAAAGAATTGATTGAAAGAAACAGTGTGAAAGGATGAGAACTTCATGGAATGTCAGGGCTGGAAGAAATCTTACAGAATATGTCCTACCGTTCCTTTTACACATGGGAAACTGGGGCCCTCAAAAGTTCCACCGATGATGGCATGATGGGCCCAAACCCAAGATTCCAAGTTGTGGAGGTGAAACCACACCCCAAAACATACTCTAGTCTCGTTCCAGGGTGCACAGGGCCAGTTCTGGTGGGGCTTTTTTGGGGGGATTACCAGGGCATTGCTCATTCTGACAGGGTAGAAATCTGCTCCCTTGGGAGGTATGGATTCTTTGGTACGATGTTGACAAAATGATAATTATACTCCTATTGAACATTTATGCAACATGGTACCCTTTCTGAAATGTCTTTACAAGTGCTCTTTCTCACCTTCAAGCCCCTGTAGCTGCTGTCCTTTTTATGTGGGATGCTTTTCTTTCCTTTTTCCTAATCATCCTTTGTTTAGTAACCCATCCTCCACTTCTGTGAATCTTTCCCCGACTACACACACACACACACACACACACACACTCTCTCTCTCTCTCTCTCTCTCCCCCCCCCCCCGCCCCATATAGAATAAATCCCTGCTGCTGCACACTATTTCTATGC